>JANIVV010000004.1:600000-866488 GCA_030555955.1 Diddensiella transvaalensis | reverse complement strand
CATATCTACCCCTACCCACCGTTCGCCATCATACCGAAACAAGAAGAAGGACTCAGTGCTGATGTATAAATTGGAGAGACAATCGAAGAGTGGAACTGTTGGGGGTATGGAGTGTTTATTTTCTTCTCACTCTTTATTTCATTTTTTTTGTCAATTTTTTTTTTCTTTTCCTTTTCTCGGGCGTTGACTTTTGTGTTGTGAATCTTCTTCTTTAAAAAAACTTTGTCTTCCCACCCCCCCGTCATAAGCGACCACGGTGCAATTTAACCCCCCCCCCCCCCCACTAGAATCCAGAGCTGGGCCCCCTTAGTATCCCCCCACTAGAAAAGCAGGCCTCTCTGGCGTTACAATTGATGAATAAAAGGCCCGAGATGCAAATGAGATTCGCCCCGAATAGAGGGGTCGTCGTACTTCGCGATGTTAGTGAAGCTCGGCAAACTCGTTTCCCAACCTCACGAGGCTCACATATCCGGGTGTATGACATTTCCAGTTCGCACCGTTTACCGCGTAACGATACCCCACATGATAAATATGCAGTAACCGGTGCGAATCGAATATGACCAAAATGCCACGATCACCTAGATCTTGATCTGCTAAAGGTGTTCTGGCTTCAGAGCTCACCACATGAGATGGGCAATGGGGGGTTAGCCAACCCAAATTTTGGGGGCTCTTCCCGTGATGGTTGTAGGCCCTGTGTCGAGGCGGTCTCACCCACACCAAAAACAAGCAATGCGGGGCATGGGGCAATGAAACACATATTCATTCCAGTTGGGCAAAGGATCTTTGTTTTTTACGAGCGAAGGAAAACCCTGGGGCGAAGCGGGGTACTTTTCTATATAAAGGCCTAGAGTATAACCCCGGATTTTCAACAGTCCAATATTGGGTACCGTACATTTTGATATCTTGTAGAGTAAACAAAGAATAACCAAGATGGATATCAAGCAGGAGGTTGGTGAACATCGTGAAGATGGTACTGTGGACGAAAAGACACAGAACAACATTATTTTTGTGGAAGCCAGGGAGTCTACTCAGGCTGAACATGAAATGACCCTGTGGGAGGCTGTCAAGAAGTACCCAAAAGCTGTAGGGTGGTCTATGCTTCTTTCCGGGGCTCTTATCATGGAAGGATATGATTTGGTACTTTTGGGAAGTTTTTATGCTTTTGCTCCTTTCCAGAAGAAATACGGACAACCCGATGGTCAGGGCGGATACCAGCTTTCAGCCTCCTGGCAGGCAGGTCTCTCGAATGGTGCCAATGTTGGTGAAATTCTCGGACTTCTCTTAAATGGAATCTGTGCCGAACGATTTGGATACAGAAAAACTTTACTTGGAGCTTTGTTTCTTGTCATTTGCTTTGTATTTATCCCCTTTTTTGCACAAAATGTCCAGACTCTGCTTGCCGGTGAGATTCTCATGGGTATCCCCTGGGGCGTTTTCCAGACTATTACAACTACATATGCCGCCGAAGTAGCACCAGTGGTGCTTCGATACTATCTCACTACATATGTCAACCTATGTTGGGTTATTGGACAATTGATTGGCTCCTGCGTTTTGAGAGGATTCAATAATGCTGGTGTTGACAATCAATGGGCCTACAGGATTCCCTTTGCAATTCAATGGGTATGGCCAGTTCCTCTTATTATTGGAGTGTACTTTGCTCCCGAGTCTCCTTGGTGGTTGATCCGAAAGGGAAGAAAGGAAGAGGCTAAAAGGGCCCTTACTCGACTTACAAGTAAGGAGCAGACTGAGTACGATATTGAAAAGACTTTGGCCATGATGATCTACACTGACGAGCAGGAACGTGCCATGGAGTATGGTACTACATATTGGGATCTTTTCAAGGGTGTAAACTTGCGACGAACTGAAATTGCCAGTGCTGTATGGTCTGTCCAAGCCATTTGCGGAGCCGGTTTGCAGGGATATTCTACGTATTTTTACGAACAAGCTGGTCTCGACACTAACTTTGCATTCGATCTGTCTATCATTCAGTATGCCATTGGCATGGTTGGTACTGTACTTTCTTGGGTTTCTATGAAGTATCTTGGACGACGAACTCTTTACCTGGTAGGTTTGAGTGTTATCTTCGTTCTGCTTATGATCATTGGATTTCTGGCCCTGGGTCCCAAATCTAACACCGGACTTGGATGGGCTACTGGTTCCATGTTGATTGTCCAGACTTTTGTGTACGATTTCACTGTTGGTCCTGCCTGTTACTCGATCGTGCCTGAGATTGCATCTGGTAAGCTCCGAACCAAGTCTACTGTGGTAGCACGAACTGTGTACAATATTTTTGGAATTATTAATGGTGTCATTATCCCGTTCATGATCAACCCCACCGCTTGGAACTGGCGAGGAAAGGCTGGTTTCTTCTGGGCTGGAATCTGCTTCTTGTGTATCGTTTGGACATTTTTCAGACTTCCGGAACCCAAGGGCCGAACTTATGCTGAACTTGATATGCTATTTGAAATGAAGGTTCCTGCTCGCAAGTTCAAGTCCACTCATGTTGATGTTTTCGAGCGCGATTCGGTCAGCGTTGAAGAAGTAGTCGAGGGGAAAGCCATGGCACTTTAAAAGCAATCCTCAATCACATAGTTATTTTTAAGTTTTTATTTTAGTTTCAAATCGAGTCAATTTCAACGCATATTATTTGAATAGTTTGTTGTTACGCCAATAAGGGCAGAGATTGCACTAGGTTGCAGCGCCATGCCAACAGGTTGAAATCAGATACAGCAGCACCCGTCTTGAATTATATTAGAACTGATTTTAGGCATCTCTTTTAGAGTCATTTTCCTTCTCGCAGTTGAGAACTAAAGCTTGAATTAATTCTAGGCTTGGCAACCTTTGGTTTCTTTGGTCTTAGGCCCATAGAGCAAATCTACATTTCAAATATGGCAATGGTCATTGGTCGTTTTCTCTAATGTACACACTAGTCCTGAGACTGAGTCTTGCCTCTCATGTATCTTAGTGCATAAGTATTTATAGGCCGAGGCTTATGGCGGCTAGTGTCATCGAGCTTCAAAATATTATCCACCCAAAACTCGGGTCATGGAGGTTGCCATCGATGACACTTTATCTGAGGAGGTTTCATCAAGAGAACTGCTGAGAACTTCAAAGAATTTAGAAATCAGATCGAAGAATTCAGAGAATTGCGGCACGCCAATTTTAACCTGTGTGAAGTCGCTAGTCTCTGAATCTCGGCTTAGGCACGATACGCCAGCAGTTTGTAGATATTAGAATGCCTTTGTTCCCTCGATTGCAATCAAGTGACTCGCTTGGTGCTGGAATTCAAAGATGAGTTTTGGATATTCCCTGTGTGTCAAACAGAAGATTATCTTTGGACGACAATTGCAAGATGGCACCGATCATGACGAAATTCGAGAATTGTTTCACAGATATAACCGTCGGAGTATAGTCTGATTAGTATCCAGTGTTAGGAAGGGGATTCATAGCCAGCAATATCATTGACTTGGCCTAACTGATGCGAAATTGGATAATGATGAGTCCAGCATTGAGAGCATGCAGGAAAATTCTGGTGAGAATAAGAGAATCGATCTAGTCAAAGGGCTCTTATCTAGATCTGGCAAAATAATGTTAATATATTTCAAATTTATAAACCAATTGGTGCGACTTCTGAGAGTTGTATCGAGCTCGCAAGTGACACATTTCTTAGAAATAGTAAAATTGAAATACCTTGAGAATTTCTTTCTTTAATATATTCAGTACAAAGATAATTGTGTTAAGCCATCGGAGCCACCTAGCCGGCTAAAGTTCTAACTATATCGCTGACTGTCGGATGTTTCGTACTAATAATGCTTGGTTGTGTAACTTGTGTGTTCAACTTCTTGGTGAGTAGCGCGCATATTTATCCGCACCTCTTCACTCTGCTCACAAGCCACGCACGACCATGTCCAGAAACAGCGAAAAGGCCCAATCGATGCTGTATCGCTTTCGCGAGCAGCAGGCGGTAGAGATGGGTATTATTGATGCGGGACGTACCAGAAGACCTGGGAGAGTCTCTTCTGTCACCACTGTGCCACTATGTGAGAAATGGCGAGCACAGGTTGTTCGTGAAATTGGCAGAAAGGTCACCAAGATACAGGATCCAGCGCTTTCAGACCCTCAAATACGGGATTTGAACGATGAGATCAATAAGCTGATGCGAGAAAAACATGCTTGGGAGATACAGATACGAAACCTTGGTGGGCCGAACTATATGCTGTCAGGGTCTCGGAATTTTGACCACGATAATGGCAATGAACTGCCGTCGACAAGGGGCTATAAGTATTTTGGCCGAGCTCGAGAGCTTCCTGGGGTGAAGGAGTTGTTCGAGGAGTACATGGCTCGACAGAAGGCCCGTAGAGAGAAGCCCAAAGGGCCCAAGACCCCTCGAGACCTACCAGCATTCTATTACGGATTTGGCGTCAAAGATCCTGAAATGCTGGCAGAAGAAGCGGAGTATTCACAGAATATGCTGAAGAAGACACTCCCCAGTGACAGTTCGCACCTCGACCCTAACTTCGTGCCTATCGATGAATTCGAGATACCTACACCGCGACAGGTTGAGCAGTATCTCATTGACAAGCGGCGTCAGGAACTGGAGAGCAAATACCTCTAACTTTATTTATTTATCATCTGTTCTATGTATTCTCATGTGCATACATCTAAAAAAAGATCTTTACATGATTCCAACTTAAATAGAATTACTGTGGCTCCTCGTGAGCCCAAACACAGCAGCAATAAACTTTGATTCAGGAGAACCTTGTTAATAAACCTAACTGCTGTTTGACCAGATACCTGAAGCACCCTGAGCGGGGCTATTCGTAGCATAATACTGCAAAATCTCGCATGATCGTCAGAGCGAACAGGACTCCGGTGAAATGCGGAGATTCTCCCCGCCTGCTCCCGGAGTACCTAAGTTCTCACCATATAAAGACATGAGACTTAGCAGCCACCACCCCTCTCGTTGGAATACATACCATCATGGCTGATAAGATCGAAGAGCTCTTGGAAAAGCTGACACTTGACGAGAAGTGCTTGTTGCTTGCGGGCAGAGATGATTGGCACACGAACTCTCTTCCTGAGAAGGGCATCAAGAGTATTCGGACTTCAGATGGCCCCAATGGCGTGCGTGGAACAAAGTTCTTTGACAGCGTTCCTGCGGCCTGTTTCCCATGTGGAACAGCATTGGGATCTACATGGAACCAGGAGCTTCTTCAGAAGGCTGGTGAACTGATGGGAGTTGAAGCTAAGGCCAAAGGGGCTCATGTTATTCTCGGTCCGACAGTGAACATGCAGCGCTCACCGTTAGGAGGCCGGGGGTTTGAGTCTTTTTCAGAGGATCCTGTACTGAGTGGGCTTAGTGCTGCAGCAGTGATTCGGGGCATTCAATCCCAGGGGATTCAAGCGACCATAAAGCACTTTGTTTGCAATGACCAGGAGCACGAGCGTAACTCAGTCAACTCAATTGTTACGGAACGGGCACTGAGAGAAATCTACTTGCTTCCATTCCAGCTGGCCATTCGAGATGCTAATCCTGGTGCCTTGATGACGGCATATAATAAGCTTAACGGAGTCCACTGCAGTCAGGACAGAAAGCTTCTCAAAGATATTTTGCGATCGGAATGGGGCTGGGATGGGCTTGTGATGAGTGACTGGCATGGTGTTTATACCGTGACTGAAAGCGTTAAGAGTGGCCTTGAGCTGGAAATGCCAGGGCCTGCTGTCTGGCGAACTTCAAAGCTTTTGGCAAACGCAGTCCAGACCAAGGAGATTTCGATTATTGATGTTGATGACCGAGTAAGAACACTGCTGAGGTTTGTCGCAAAGTGCTTTGCAGAATCAGGTATCCCAGAGAATGCACCCGAGGGGACAAATAATACTGCAGAAGTCGGCGAGTTCCTGAGGAAGATTAGTGCAGACTCTATAGTTATGCTGAAGAACGAGAAAAACACGCTGCCATTGTCCAAAACAAAGAGTATTGCAGTCATTGGCCCTAATGGTCGAGTGACAAGGTATTGTGGAGGCGGATCTGCTTCAGTGACACCGTACTATACTGTGTCACCTTACGAGGGAATTGCTTCAAAGACAATCCAAAAACCAAAATATGCTGTTGGTGTATCTGCTTTCAAGGATTTGCCGCCAATCGGGGAATTCTTGGTCGATGAATTTGGAAACAAAGGGTTTTCGTTCAAGACTTATGATGGGCCAGTCAGCGACCCGAATCGTAAGCTAGTTGATTCTAAGCACTTAGTCAACTCTACAATGTTCATGCCTGACTATACGCCAAGAACTAAAGCCGACGGAAAGTTTTTTATTGATGTGATGGGGTACTTTATTCCTGAAAAATCTGGCACATATCAATTTGGACTTTCGGTCAGTGGTACTGCTAAACTGTTCATCGACGGCAAACAGGTTGTGGACAACACAAAGAATCAGCGACAAGGAACGTCTTTCCTAGGATGTGGCACCGCAGAGGAAACTGGTGAGACTGAACTTGAGGCTGGCCATAGGTACACGCTTACTGTGTTTTTTGCCGACGCTTCAAGCTCTGATATGCCCCGTATATCTGGAGTGCCATTTGGGTCTGGACTACGCATTGGTTTTTTCCATAAACGTACGTGGCGAGAAGAGATAGTGGATGCTATCGAAGTGGCCAAGGACGTTGACCAGGTTGTCCTTGCGCTAGGGCTCAGCTCACAATGGGAGTCTGAAGGATTTGACCGTGCCCACATGGATCTGCCAGAACACACCGAGGCACTTGTAGATGCTATTATGACCGTCAACCCCAATGTCGTGGCGGTGGTTCAGTCGGGTACGCCAGTTACTTTACCATGGGTATATAACGTGCCTGCTATTGTTCAGGCCTGGTACGGCGGAAATGAAACTGGTAATGCCATTGCTGATGTTCTGTTTGGCGACGTCAATCCCAGTGGCAAGCTGCCGCTCTCCTACCCCGTAAGAGTAGAGGACAACCCCGCGTATTTGAACTACCGAGCAGAGAATGGCAGGACCTTGTACGGCGAGGATATCTACATTGGTTATCGTTACTACGAGTCACTCAAGAAACGCGTACTGTTTCCATTTGGCCATGGGCTTTCGTTCACGTCGTTTGAACTAAAGGACCTTGCTCTTGAGCAGGGAAGCAGCTCGCTTAAAGTCTCTGTGCAAGTCACAAACACCGGCTCTGCCGATGGAAAGGAAACCGTTCAGGTCTACGTGAGTCAAGCTACTCCCAGAATCAGGCGCCCTGTAAAAGAGCTGAAGGGATATGCAAAGGTAGGCCTAAACTCTGGCGAGTCCAAGACGCTCACTGTCGAGATTCCTCTCAAGTATGCCACCTCATATTGGGATGAATCAAGAGATGAGTGGATCTCGCAGGCGGACAAGTACACAGTGACGGTGTCCAATACCAGTGCGGTCAATGCCACGAATTCTCTGACAGGCACGTTTGCCATTGGCAAGACTACATGGTGGAAAGGGGTTTAGGCAGCAAGATTACGCCATGTAAATATATAAATTAAGCTAGTTTTACAATGAAATAACCCGTGTGCAGCTCGAATCAGCAAAAAAAAACGGACATCTCAGTAGGGGAGATTGGTCTGTGCTCTAATTTACGCGGCACCACGGTGCGCCCGAGGGCGTTTTGAACCCCTCGATTTCTTCATTCCCTTTCAAACCACCCCCTAAATACTAGGCGTCTAACGATTACACTGAAAGGGGCTGTATAGAGCAGGAGACCACATTGATCTGATATTCAAGATACTTTGGATTTTGAATTCTACCTCAAGGGGGCCTGGTGATCAACTGTGATATATATATCGTCCAGTGATTTTCCAACCGTTCTTAACGGGTGGTGGATAATTGCGCGTGGGCCGCGAAACGCTTTGAGCTATAGGGGACAGAGACGTCCTGGCTTCTGGAGAACGAAAGGAGAATAATATTTTTGCTCGAGCATCTGACGGCTAGCTGGACTTTGTTGTCAGTTATTATTTGTTAGCATTGACCCCCAAGATAGTAGAAGCTTTTAAATCATGTATCAAGGATCTCCGAATAACTCGGGGCTGTTTCATCAGCAGCAGCAGCAGCAACAGCAGCAGCAACAGCAGGCATATTACGACCAACAGCAGCAGCAACAACAGTATAATCGATTCTATGGACAGCCCGGTGGACAGTCCAGTAACCAATCTTTAGCATCTTCTATTGCATCTTCTCAAAACGGCGGTGGTGGTGCAGGCGCAAGTAACCTTGCGTATCCGGCCAAGTCTATGACAGTGCCACCGCAGCTGGGGGCGCCAGCATCCCCACAACTCAATACGCCGTACCTTCAGTTGCCAAGTCCTAGTCAGACATCGCTTTTGTCTAGCCAGAGGGTAAATGCAGCATTTGGGAATCAGGGATACCAATATAGCCAGCCTCAGCTTGTTCATCAATATCAGCAGCAGCAGCAGCAGCAGCTGGAGCAACAGCATCAAATGCAGTATCAGCAGCAACCACAGCAGCAGCAGCAGCAGCAGCAGCAGCAATATCAGGTACAAAATACCCAGGCTACGCAAGCAGCGCAGGCACAGCAGTTGATGCAGCTACACCAGCAGCAACAGTCTACTCAACAACCGCAGCAGTCGCCACAATCATCGTTGTCTGATTATGCAGTAATAGAAAGGCATCCGGAACAATTTTCACGAGCAACGCAAGAGCGAGCGGCAGCAGTAAAACTACGCGTTGAAAACTTCTTCAATTTGAATGTGAACCATGCAATTGAAAGAAATCAACGGCGGGTGGAGGCGGAGCAGATGCTACTACAAGACCGTGGTGGATCCGAGGAACGGCGTAACCGAACTCTGCAAGGACTGGGCAAAAAAGAATCTGATTTTCTGAGGTTAAGAAGGACAAGATTGAGCCTGGAGGATTTCGTGACAGTCAAAGTGATTGGCAAGGGTGCATTTGGAGAGGTGCGCCTTGTGCAGAAGAGAGACACTGGAAAGATATACGCCATGAAGACATTGCTGAAATCGGAAATGTACAAAAAGGAACAACTGGCACATGTCAAAGCCGAAAGGGATGTATTGGCAGGATCCGATTCACCTTGGGTTGTTTCACTCTATTATTCATTTCAGGATGCACAGTATTTATATTTAATTATGGAATTCTTGCCAGGTGGTGATTTGATGACAATGCTGATTAAATACGACGTGTTCTCTGAGGATATTACCAGATTTTATATTGCTGAGTGTGTTTTGGCAATTGAAGCTATTCACAAGCTTGGTTTTATTCATCGCGATATCAAGCCCGATAACATTCTTATCGATAAGACGGGACATATAAAATTGAGTGATTTTGGTCTATCAACAGGATTTCACAAAACCCATGATAGCAATTATTACCGCAAGCTCCTGGGTAAAGATCCTCAACAGTCACAGCATCATCAGCAGCAGCACACTTTGCATCCCCAGGCATCTAATGCTATGGGTCGGAATAGTATGATGGTTGATGCAATTCACCTTACTATTTCAAATCGTCAGCAAATTTCTACCTGGAGGAAATCTAGAAGATTGATGGCGTATTCTACCGTGGGCACTCCTGACTATATTGCCCCTGAGATATTCATTCATCAGGGGTATGGCCAGGAATGTGATTGGTGGTCTTTAGGTGCCATTATGTTTGAATGTCTGGTAGGCTGGCCGCCATTCTGTAGTGAGAAGCCTCAAGAGACGTATCGCAAGATATTGAACTGGCAAGAGACTCTCCAATTCCCTGATGATATTCATCTGTCACCCGAGTCTGAAGATCTTATTAGAAGACTGTTGACGTCTGCAGAACATCGTTTGGGACGACAGCATGCCGATGAGATCAAGGCCCATCCTTTTTTTAGAGGTGTGGATTGGGAGAGCATTAGGGAATTCAATGCTCCATTTGTTCCAAAGTTGAGCTCTATTACTGATACTTCGTATTTCCCTATTGAAGATTTGGAACAGGCCACGCATGAGACTTCCTCTCAACAGCCTGTGACTGCTAACAAGGGGAATGGTTCGGATGTCAGAGAAGATTTACCATTTATTGGTTATACGTTTTCGAGATTTGACTATCTTACTAAAAAGGATGTACTGTAGACCTATAGAAATGCATTGACACCATACTTGATTACAGTGACCTTACTTGTAGATGATATAAAACTATAACGTGCCACCCATGGCCTGAATTCTGGAGTATAGCTCCACGAATTATCACCATTTAGAGTAGTCTCTCAAGCCTTCTCTTCATAGCCTTTTCCCAAGTATCTCTTTTAAATCCTCAGTATCCATTAGAAATCACTTATCTGACAAACCAAGTATCTTTACACATAAATGAGTATGCAACTAGGGTTTCATGGATATTTTCGAGCATGCCTTTTGATCTTTCCAGTGCCATAGCAGCGGGAGAAAGGTCAAAGATCGGCACTTAGAGACGCCGCAGATATGCAAGTGTAGCCGTCCCTGCATGCGATCACTGCGAGTCAAAGGCATTCAAGTTATATAAGTGAAAGTATGCTCCTATATAGGACAATCGCCGCCATGGAATTCAATGGACAAACTGTGGGTATGTGTCTACTGTACGGCTCTGTACAGATAGACACCTCATAGAGGCAGCAGCAGCAGCGGCAGTAGCTCCGAACTGGTTGTGTATATCATCAAGAAATGAATATTACTTATTGTTGGCGAAAGCATCATTTTTCGCTGAAAAATAGGCTGATATATACGCTTGTTCCATATATCATAATCCAGATCTTGTGTTCTATTTCAGTTTCTGAAGCTGAATGCAGAAGACGGCTACGATACAGGTTGGTGGGGCTGTACTAGAGCTATGATATGTAATATTACCGAACAACGAAGGATTGCATCTTCGTCATAAGCATAGCCTAGCCTGTTGGGCTTCATTTGCAGGAAATATGGGTTGAGCTGCCCAAGGATGGCTCTGTTTTACAGCCACAACGGCATGCCCAGTCCTCAGTAACACACTCTTTACACGTACGTTCCGCAAAATCCTCACTTAATGCCGATCCGATAGATGCCTATACCTTTTCATAATGGTGCAATATTTCTGTTTCAGCTCTCGATGTTCTGATGCGATCGATCGGGCCCCGCACACGTCAAAGCGGACGCGTTACCTTCCAAGGTTGTTAGTGGTGGTGGTCTTGGTGTTTACTTTCTGCGGGTGATGGGTGAGAGATAACCACAAAATAAGGGGGAGCCTCATTACATGTTATAAGACAACATATATAGCTGCATCTTGCACCCACAAAGCACATTTACGGTTTCTTTGAATTAGCTAAGAAACAGATGCTATTCCAGCGCTCAGATAAGACGGAATTGAAGAAAAAAATAAAAGCTGAGATCAGGAATCTTAACATGCAGCACCAGACTCTGATCTCAGCATACACTGGTGGGATCGCATATATGGCAGGTATGAAGCCTCATTATATATTGAATGCTCCAGAGACCAAGAATAATACTAACAACTTCTTAACAGCGGGACATGAAAAGGCAAGGCGAACTCTCGAGAATGAGCAGCAAAGGAAAGAGCTGGAAAACAAAATGAACGAGCTAAAAGTAATGCTAAAGAATATGAAATAATAACGACGAGTCAACTTACGAGTATATATATAAATATAATTAACCACCACGCCCCCCAGATTGCCATCTCTATCTCGTTCAATGATGAGCACCGACCTTAGATTACTCCAAAATGAAATAATTCGGCTTAAGCGTGAGATTTTGATCCGGGAAACTAATCCCTGCCAAGGTTCGTATTGCCTCAGAATCTCGACATGCAAGTTAACTAAGTAGACAACCAACCTAAAACAAAGACTGCCTATGCCAGATCTATGTGTACAGGGATAGGCGAGCCATTCTGTTTCTGCGACACCAACTTGCATTAGTACAGGGGCTTATCAAACGAAATTCACTCTTGCCTGAAACCAAATAATGGGCAGCAGCCTCAAATTAGTTTAGTAGCGTTAATAAATTATGGTTTCCCAGCTCTACTTCGTAACAAATTAAATGGGGTGGTTCAAATCGGCAGAGCAAAAGCACTGGGAAAACCAAATCACTTTCCTTTGGCAGGAATATCGCAGAGACGAGGAGTGCTTGAAAAGAGTTCCCATGCATCCGAGTAAGGCTAAAATTAAAGCACGGCCAAGTCACGCACTAACATATAAATTATCAGTGCATCACCTACACGATAAGCATACCGTCTATTACCAGGAAAGAATGGCTGCCATCTTGCAGGACATCAGAGAAGCTGAAAGACAATTAGAGCTCGCTAAAATGGACCAAACCCGGAAGCACTCCAGGAAATAAGGATTTCATTTGAATATCTTCAAAGCTCCGTTCCTGTCGGCATTCTGCGTTATCTCGAATAGCTTGTTGTACACCTCATCTGGGGTTCCTTGATCTATCACTTTGACTTTATAATTTTTTATAACGTAGTCCTGGAAAATCGCTCGAACTCGACGCTGCATATCGACTTTCTCGTACCTCTCCTCGCCGAATCCGCCTCTCTTCTGCTGCTCTTCTGGAGTCACGTCCAGAAAGACCGTGACATCAGGCTCCAGCAGCCCAATATCTGGAGACCTGCACCAGTCGATCGACATGCCGTCGACCTGCTTTGCTGCCGAAAATACGATTCCCGAAAAGTAGTACCTATCCAAGACGATTGTGGTCCCGCTTTGCAGTAGACTCCTCATCTTTTGTGCCAGCTCCCATCGATTTGCACTGAACAATAAATGCACGGCCTGGTCGCTCAGCTGATGCTCTGCGACCGAGCTGCGCAGATACTCGTCAATCATTTGACCGATGGCAGTTGTCCTATCGGGAAACTTCATCAGAACCGTTTCTTCTCCGATCGCATTCAAGCCCCTTACTATTCTATCGCATTGAGTTGACTTTCCTGACCGGTCCAACCCTTCTATGGCTATTAGCCTACCGCGTTGTCCAGGCATTTTGCGGTGAACGAGCGCGCCTGCGCGCTCCCTCTTCCCTTTACCAGCTACCAGCAGAGTGTGTGACCTTGACTCGAGCACACGCGTAAATCTCAGAATGACCCACTCCTTTAAAACCCAACCAACACGCACAGGCTATTCTCTTTCTTCTCCAACATCATAATTTTATCACGGACAGTATAAAGAATTTATAACATTTTGGTGGCTTGTAACGCTCTCAATGGATTTTACGTTTGACCGTGTAGATAGAAGTCTCCCTACTGGGCGCCCAGGGCTGAGACCAAATATCATTGAAGCTCCGGGAATCAGTTCGACCGACATTTTTTAGTATTAGATTGAGTAGTAATAAATTATATTATGTTATGAAATGAAAAAAATATATATATATATATATATTTCGTTACACATTGACCATCATACCGGAACCGACTGCCTTTTCGAGGGTGTTTTCTCGAACAACAAACCGCTTCCCACCCACCACCACGGTTTTATTGGTCCATGGGGTGTCAGCGGGCAAAGCCGTGAGACATCGTTGTGCGTAACGTAGAAAGGCATTCCTGGAGGGCGGTAAGCGGCCCGGATTCCATTTGTGACGACCCAAGTCAAAGGTCATCGAGGTAGTGTTATTAGAGGTTGTAGTAGTCAAGCGGGAGTACTGGCGGTTAAGTTCCTCGTCTTCTTCGTCAAACTCGCCAGCATCAGACTCCATATCTTCGTTAGTTTCCATGCGATCCAAGATCGACGAGGTAGAGATGATTCTTTGAATAGACGACGCCGTAGACAGCTCGACGGCGCTCCTCCGGGGATGCGCTGGCGTATGGAACTGCACACTAAGATGATTGTTAGGCGCAGAGTTCCGTCTCGGCTGCTCGTAATGCGAATGAAATGTATTGAAGTAGTTGTCAGTGTCTGCGCCTGCGCCTGCACCACTAGCGCTAGTCACGGTCACCAACGGGGCAGCACCGTTCTGAGCGCTTCTTTGACTTGAAAACGGGCGAAGTGCAAACTCAGTCATCTGCTGCTCTTCCATCTGCTGTCTTCTTGAGCTCGCCGAGCTGCGCCGTCTCTGACGACGTCGCGGGATAGATCTGTACTTTGGCAGCTTGCGCTCCTCGATCGGCAGCGCCAAGTCTATGCCCATCTGCAATGCATTACACCAACTAATCAGCTCTTCCTGCGATGGACACTCAAACAGAAACTGCTCGGTCTCTGCTCGTATCCGAAGCACATGCGGCTTCTTTGTGTAGTCAATAGCAACCCCAACCTCGGCGTACTGCAAAGTGTAGCATCGCACTACACCACCAATCTTGTACGCAGGTTTCCCAGACACCGGGTCTCTGCCCGATTTCCTGGACACTGAATAGATGCTTAGTTTTGTGTTATTCAGCTCCACATGGACGCTTTGCCAGCTTCGAGAGCTGGCCGCCACAAACGGGCTGGCCAGCTCCTGTTTCTTGACCAGGAGGCCCTGTTTCGTCACAGACGACGCATAGGCAGGCAGGTTTTCTCTGCCCTCTTCTTCGCGTGGCACAATAGGATATCTCGGTTTCAGTGGCGCCAGACTCTTATACTCCGGCGGCTGTTGAAACCTCGACCGATCTTCCAAATAGATGCATGCCAGGATCCGGGCGTCCTCACTAGAGAGCTCATCGAGCCTGAGGTCATTATCACTTAGATCTGGGGCGGAAAGTGTTCGTTCAAAGATCTCAGATGCAATACTATAAGGGGGCTTCTTCTCTGTTTCTGACACTGATCTAAAGCGTCTTATTAGACCCATTCGATTCAAGCACGTAGATGAGGAGGATAGTAATAAAGTTCTGCAGTCGAGAGTAGATGTGGTGATTTGAATTTAAGCTTGGAGATTACGCTTAAGTTTTAGTGCAGACAACACACTCCAGAAAGTTTATATTATATATATGTATACACACCCATACATACGGCCCAGCTATATATATATATGTAATGGGGTAGAGCCACCACTCCCCCCCCCGTCGTCCAGCTGGCTGGGACTAGGGAAAAGCAAAAAACAAAAAAAATTAAGTCACGAGAAAGGAAAGTGACAAAGTGGGCCGTGCACTGCACCACGACCGCGGCTAGTTTTGCTTTGGAGCAGGTAAGGCACGACGAAGAGGAACAAGAACAACAACAAGAGCCAAACCGACGCGGCGGCCCGGATGCGTCTTAATTCATTTCGTTTCGTTTTGGTTCGAAAGGCCAAGGGCCAAAAGGCCTTTGCATCGACCGTCGCGAAGCTCGATCCCACCAATGAAAAATCATGCAATTTAGACCTCCTCAAGCACAGTGGGGATCGAACCCTGCTCTAAGGCCACTTTCCGGTGCTGCGCATCCCGCATCACGTGCCGCTCGTCAGCATTAGGAATCGACACTACATTAAGTGCGTTTTGATAGAAGATTCTAGCATTTGCTAGCAGTACTTTGCGGTTTTTCTGTGCCGCCGGCAGATCCAGTTGCGATCGAATCACTTCCAAATCGCCCTTCATGAGCCATCCTTTTCGTCGCAACAATGGCGATGGTGCTGCTGTTGCTGTAGCACCACCTCCTTGCTGCTGCTGGGAGAGGGAGACAGTGACTAACTGCAGTGCAGTGCTACATCCTTGCCACCAATCGAGGGGTTGCTGCGACAACCCCGATGATGATAACGATAACAAGAGGTCTAGAAACGCGTCTGCAGCGGCCAGAGCCCACTCCAGGCTCTGCGTTTGATGCCGCTCCTGCGGTGGTGATGATGATGATGCAGACGCTGATCCAGCCCATAATTCCACGAGACTGGCCAGCGTGGCTGTAAATTGGCTCCGGTACTGCGTGACGCTGATGCGCGCGTCGAGTGCCGCTGGTTGACTGATACGCAAAGCTTCTTCTTGTTGCTGTTGTAGGGCGTCGTCATCATCATTTTCAGGATCCTTTATTGGGGTAGTGGTGGTAACAGCAGACTGCTGTCCAAGAGATAGTACGTTCTCAATGTTCTGTATGAGTTCCTCGCCCTTGGGCCGGGTGTTTGCCCGTTTATCGGGGAATGTGTCACAGTAACTTGTCAGCAGCCGTAGATGCGTCACTAAAGTGTCGAGTAAGGTATTGGGTGTAGTGATGGTATCCGCACTGTCATTATCTAGAGATCGGCCACTGAGAGTAGCCTGAACCTCCTGTAACTGTCTCTGCACAAGGTTGGAGAAGACCTCGTCGGCCTGGATATAGTATTGCTCCTGCTGAGTATCCTCACCGGCCTCAAATAGAACTTGGCCGTAGTTGTACTGTAGATCGATTGGCAATGGAGGAGTCAGCAACGAGAGCGCTTCGGAATGACTCTGGACAATATTGTCGATATCAAACTGGAGCATCTCGTTCTGGGGCTCATCGTGCTCTAACTGCGGTTTGACAACCTGGGAATATACCACGTACTTCATTCGGGCAATGTTGTATAGAGAATCTTTCGTAATACTACTATTGCCGCCGTCTAGACGTACTGCTTCTTTATACGACTGATATGCCCGCTCGTAGAACCGTAATGCTTTCGAAGCATCGGATCCAAGCCATCTATCCCCGTCGTCTTCCTGGTCTACGCCGAACTCGAGGTATTCCTCGGCCCCTTCTGGCCTGACTACTTTTCCCTTTTTTTTCATTATGTCCGCAAAAATAATGCAACAGAAAAGGGTTCAGAAAACCTTGTATAAGTAACATTTAGCTCTATGTGCAAACCAGTTCTAGCTTAAGCAAATACAGATACAACTTTATCTGGATTTAAAATCATTCGCGGGTCCAATGCTCTTTTGAGAGTTCGCATTGTATCGACGGCTGGTGCTCCTAGCTCTGCCACCAAAAACCCCTTTTTGCCCAGCCCCACGCCATGCTCTCCAGTACAAGTCCCCTCTACAGCCAATGCCCTATCTATCATTCGACCGACAATACGTTCTACGCCGGCAAGCTCGCTTTCATGATCGTACATGATGATTGCATGGAAGTTGCCGTCTCCAACATGCCCCAGAATCGTACCATAGAGGCCACTGTTTTGTAGGTCCTGCTGAGTCTCCACAATCACATTGGCAAGACTGGATACTGGAACGCATACATCGGTGGTCCATACACTTTCATGACCTTTTGGCGCACTTTCTATAGTAGACCACAACGCATTTTTTCTCGCTGACCATAGCAACTCGCATTCATCCTTGTCCTTTGCAAAATCAAACCCCTTTAGTCCATGTCGCTTGGAAATGCTTTGAACGCCCTTGATCTGGTCGTCCACGGAGGTCTTGGTGCCATTGAATTTAAAGAATAATGATGGCGCCTCGTCCCACTTACGCTCTGTGGTCTTTGCCTTATTAATTGCCCTCATCATTTCATCGTCCAGTAACTCAACACATCCTACCTGAATACCCTGCTGGATGACCTCCTGCACCACTTGCGCTGCCTGGTGAAGTGTCTTGAACGATACCACACCCACACTTTCATTCTGAGGTTTAGGTACAAGTTTCAATGTCGCCTCGGTTACTATCCCTAGTGTACCTTCGCTGCCAACAAATACTCCATTGAGATTATAACCCGCAGCCGATTTTCGAGGGCGCTGTTTAGTCTTGATGATTGTCCCATCAGCGAGAACTACAGTGAGACCTAGTACATTGTCCTTCATGGTGCCATACCGTGCCGCATTGGTCCCTGAACACGATGTACCGATCATGCCTCCAATTTCGGCCCCAGGGCCTGGGTCAGGTCCAAAGAAAAGATCCTCGGTAGCAAGTTTCTCATTAAGCTCCTCCCACCCCACACCCGGTTGCACTACTGCATCCAAATCACCTTTATGAACAGCTAGGATGTGGTTCATGCGCTTGAAATCAATACATATCCCTCCATGGGTGGGTATGAAATGACCCTCAAGTGATGTTCCGCCTGAAAATGGAATTACAGGTATACGGTACTTGTGGGCGATTTTGACTATTGCTGAAACTTCGTCAGTCGAGTCTGGGAATGCAATTATTCCCGGACGCTCGCTTTCCTTTGCACGATGAGTCGACCAGTATGTATCTGAATGCGATAATAATTCGTCCTTCAAATTTGTAACGTTTTCCTTGCCCAAGAATGACGTGATCTCGTCATATGCTGCTTGACGTTTCTCGGCACTAGCGTATTGAATAGATCCGATATCTGCAATTGAAGTCGTTGACTTGTCTTCCTGATTCTTCAATACACCTCTTTTGAGACCTACTGCTCCAACTGCTGCTCCACCAGCCACAAATGCAATTGAATATCCAAATATCGATGATGCTGACAAACCACTTTTCTTCGGCCCTGCTGTCGCATACGAACGAGAAAAGCGCTGCCTCGATCTAATCAGCCGGCCTGCTGATATAGCGAAGCGACGCATCTAATGAGCTGTTTGTCAAGTTAGATAGTTAAAGATGTCCAGGAACTATCTGTTGAAAACTAAAAATGAGTAATAACCCCGTTTTTGAACTTTTCTGCCCCGCATTTCTGGTTAGTGGCCCAACTCCGCGATGGCTTACTGGCACATCCGTCATCCGGACAACCACTCTAGCGCTCAGCTCAGATGATGAATACACTCGGACACAACAAGTGGATCTACCCTTGGGGCATTGCGTGGTATAATAAATACAAAATCGATTCCTAGATTGGTCAATAATAAATTCAATGACGGTTGAGATCTTGTACTTTGGAATTGGCGGTATCGGCGGCACCTTCAGCTACGTCCTGGGCCAGGGAGGGGCCAACATTACTATGGTGGCCCGCTCTAATTATGCGATTATCAAGAAACAGGGCCTGAAATTAAATAGCTGGAAGTTTGGTGAGGTTGTCAACAAGCCTGCTCGGGTGTTTAACAAGGTCTCGGACGCTGTGATTCCTGATAAGCCATTTGATTACGTTGTCTGCTCTGCTAAAGCCTATGTAGACTTGAGTCCTTCTAATGCAGAGCTCTTGACTCCTGCTGTTTCTAAGCAAACGTGCATTGTTCTAATCCAGAATGGTATTGACATTGAAAAATCGCAGGGGTTTGTCGACTTGTACCCAAACAACCCTATAATTTCTTGTGTTACAAGAGTATATGCCGTTCACGAAGAGACTGGAGTCGTGTTTCATTATTCAAAAAACAATCTGGAGGTTGGTCTTGTTAAGGGCCAAGATGTCGATGTCGATTTTGCACGTGAGAAATTATCCAGGTTTGCTGATATTGCTAAACAGGGCGGCGCTCTCGTAACAGTATCTGATGACATTCAGTCTCTTCGTTGGAGGAAGCAATGTTTAAATGTCCCGCTCAATGGCTTTTGCGCATTGCTGAGGATGAATGCCAGAGACCTTTATAGCTTGTCTCCATTTGCTCATGAATTGGTCAAGGGCCTGGCTTTAGAGGTAAAAGCAGTGGCTGCAGCAAACGGGTCTGACCTACCTGAAGCTGCAATTGATGCCGTAAAGGACTATGGAGATACAAACTATGTTGGTACCAAGCCCAGTACTTTTATCGATACTGCGAGGGATAGGCCGCTGGAAGTGGAGACAATCTTTGGCAACACCCTGCGTAACGCTGAAAAGAAAAACATTGACACTCCTATTCTCCGTCTTGTATACAAGTCCTTGATAATTGTTCATCAGCGTAATTGTGTCTTGCGTGGTCTCAAGCCCAAGCCGAAAATGTATGCCGAAGGAAATGAGCTGGATCCTCGTGGTTTACCTGTTGGTCCAGTCAAATTGACGCGCGACCCATCCAACTTTACTTAGATTAGTTATGAATCTGATAGTAATCAAATAAGCACAAAAAAAATACAATTTTCAACAAATAAAAGCCTATTAACCTAACTAAACTTGAGCTTCGATTGTTCTTGTTGCTTCTTTATGGCCAGTATCGCTCGAGACTCGTATTGGTGCAACTCCATTTATATGATCCTCGAAAATATCTGCAGTTTCAAGGTAAGCTGCCAGTTCTTTTCTTTGTTCTGCATCAGCACCGGCAGCATCAGTTACTCGGATGACCACATCGTCGCCAAATTGAGCAGAAATCTCTTCGAGAGTCAGCAAAGCCGTTTCCGGGAAGTAGAACCAGATAACTGGCAAGAATACAACAATCCAGCAGATAAATACTAGATAGTATTTCCAGCCAATATTGTCAAACGCTATTGGAGCACACTGAACTACAATAAGTGTTGCTGCAAACTGGCCGAATAGTGAGAATCCCATACCAATAGCTCTTAGTTCGTAGGGGAAGATCTCAGACACATACAGATACATTGTCGTATCTACACATGTACCTTGAACAGCCAAATAGAGATAGATGAAAAGAATAGCAAATCCTTGGCCAAGTTTGTTATTTGTACCAACAAAACGTGCAGTTAGAGCCGCTTCAATAGAAGTCATTACAAGACAACCACAAGTGCCAACAAAATACATTTTCACTCTAGAATTGACTTTATCGTGAAGCCATGCACCTAAAGGATTGAAAATCCAGGCTGCACAAGAATAAACCGCAAGAAGTAATAGCACCACAGAACCCTCTTCACCAAGATTCTGATAGAGAATAACCTGATAATTTGTAATTACCAGGATTCCAGACATTTCAGCTCCAAATTGAACCAGAAACCCAACTATCATGCGTTTACGGTAAGATGGCTTGGTAAATGCTGCTTTGTAGATATTTCCAGCCTGGAGACGTTTTTCCTTTTCGACTCTTATCTGTTCTTGCATCTGGAAAAACTGTTCTTTAAGGAAAATCATATCTTGTTCTGGTGTAACATGAAGTCGCTGATAAGTACTCCATGCCTCCTTAACATGACCCTTGGAGAGCAGCCATCGCGGCGAACGGGGCACCCAGGGCGATGCAACTAGCAGAATCGTAGGAGTGATCAACTGAACGGCAAGTGGGAACCGCCAAGCAAATGATGGATTCTTGTCTGTAGCGAAATAGCAGGCATAGCCTACCCAGCCAGAAATTCCATACCCGAGAACCACAAAAATTGCATGATGGCCAACAACCCAGCCTCTGTCAGTAGGAAGCGACATCTCGGACATGTACATTGGGGAAATGGTGACTAGGAGACCAATAGCTAGACCTCCAATAAATCTACCTGCATACCACATTCCAACATTTTGAGTCGCTGTTTGCAACACAGCTGCAATAATCGCAATAAATGAAGCGACTTGAATAGTCAATTTACGTCCTAATGGCTCTGCTGCAAACATTATCATCAGCGCACCTATAGCACCTCCTGCAGAGTAAAGGCCATTAGTCGAGGCCAAAACAGTCGAAGTATGATGGTAATTGGGCGATGTTGTGTCTTGAGTTAACCCCAGATACGAATACCAGCCCGGCTGACCAATGGTGGTGTTTGCACTTGAGGAAAACAGACCATAGGTCATACTGCCAACGGCAACATAGACATTAACCCATCTGCTGAACCAGTTTCTTCTCATATTTTTTGTTTTTGGAAACAATTCTGACCAAGAGCTATGAGAGCTTTAGTGCCTTTGATGGCGGTTTTAAAGTTTTCTATAGATGTTGCACAACCTTCCCCGCACGGGTTCTTACTACTACCAATGCCCTGCAGTTTCTTCTACGTATGGAGTTAATAAGTGGTCGTCAGTTGACATATCCACAAGTTTTTGTTCATCCTCTGGAGGTGGTCAATCTGGGGTTGGGACACTACCGCCGGATGTTTCTACCCACTTGACACAGACACACGAAGTGGGTCTGCTCCGGAACAAAAACGCGGGGTACTTGCATGAAAAAAAAAACTGGACAGACCCACTCAAACACTTAGGTTTATATCTCTCATTGCCCAAGAGGAAAACGGTATTGAAACAAAACACACGAAAATGCATTTCATAGACCAGTGTAAGAATTCATCAGAAGCTTTGCAAGGCTGTATGGTAGGCGTTTCCGCTGTACCGGTGGCCCAAATGGCTGCTCGTACTGGATTCGACTGGATCATGATTGACTGGGAACATTCTCCATTGTCGTCAGAATCGGTTACTACATTGGTTCAAAGTGCGCGAGCAGCTTCAGGAGGTGCTAAACAATCGATTATCGTGAGATTGCCTGCCAAGACCGAGGAATGGGTCAAGTGGGCTCTTGATACCGGTGCGGATGGTATTATGGTGCCTATGTGCAACACCGCTGAGCAGGCATCTCAAGTTGCAAAGTTCGCTCGCTATGCTTGCCACTATTCGGGGGGCGTGCGCAGCATTGGGCCTCGTAATGCTGTGTTTGGATCAATGGATCCTTCTCTGACCGCTCTGCAATACGTCAAGGGCGTTAAGACTACAGTCATGGTTCAGGTAGAGCATGCCGAAGCAGTCGAAAACATCGATAGTATCTTCGATGTTCCTGGAGTCGACAGCGGCTTTGTGGGTCCATTTGACCTTCGATTAAGCATGGGTCTATTCGGGGGTGATGGAGCAGAAGACGTGTACATAAAGGCTCTGGAGAAAATTGTCGCGTCAGCAAAAGCTCACAACAAGCCAATTGGAATCTATGCCAATGGTACTGGGGCCGTACGACGAATGAGACAACTTGGTTTCGATTTTTTCCTATGCACGTTGGACTATATTTCATTCACCAGAGTTTTGGAGGAGGACTTGGAGAATGCGCGATCTGGTGCTAGTCTATAGTATGTTTTAGTGAATACAAAGTTGTTGCGAACTGTTTAAACTCCGTCAAGCGACGATCTATCCTTAGTCGTAGTGTACACCACCAACCGTTGCTAGTGGGTGTGACAATGATGCAAATGCCACTACTTGCCACTACTTGGAATGATCACATGGACAAGTTCTTCACACCGGAGCTTTCTGCCAGTGACAAAAGTAATACTGAGGGGGGTTGATTGGTGGACTAAGTAAACCCGGAGATGGCCCACCTCCACACTAGTTGGAACGCTGCGTATATAGCCAACAATAGTGCGCTGCACATTATCGTCTATCGCTTCAGGTTCAAATGACAATTACAAAGTACCCCACTCTTAAGGAACGACGAGCTATTCAGAAACCTAACGAGCTCTGTCATAACTGGGATGAGTTCCCGGATATCTCTCTGGGGCGGTTAGCTCTGTTAACGCCTGATAAAGTCGTGGAAGCTGCCAAGCTCATTCGTACTGGGGAGACGATCAATCTTGATTGGCCCCTCCATAAACCTCTTGGGGGTTGCTTTGGACGCGGCGAGCTGCAGCATGAGATACAGAAGCGTGGCAGACTTGCCCTTGATGACTATATTCATGTCAATACCCAGACAGGAAGTCAATGGGACGGCTTGAGCCACTTTGCGCACCAGCAGTCTCACGTATTCTACGGCGGTGTCACTGTTGATCAGATTAATGTACCGATTGATAAGCGCCGTGGTGGTATGAATGCATGGGCTGAACGAGGTGGCATTGTAGGACGCGGGGTCTTGCTCGACATTTACGGCTATAAACTGAGTAAGGGAGAGGACTATGATCCGTTTACAAGTGTGTCCTTGACTCTTGATGATATATTGGGGTGTGCAAAAGCGCAGAATACAACCTTCCAACAAGGTGATATTCTGATATACCGCTCAGGCTATACTGTAGCTCATGATAGAGCTGACAAGGCGAGGTTAGATCAGATGCGCAAGGATTTAACTTTTGTGGGACTCAAGCAGTCTGAAGATATTTTGGAATTCCTACATGACAACTATTTTGCCGCTGTGGCCTCGGATGCCCCCTCTTTTGAAAGCATGCCGCCCAAGACTGACTGGTGGCTGCATGAATATCTTTTGACTGCCTGGGGTGTCCCTATCGGCGAATTCTGGGATCTTGAGGCACTAGCAAACAAGTGTCAGGAATTAAATCGCTATGAATTCTTCTTGTCAAGCAAAGTCCTCAATATTGTAGGGGGAATTGCCAGTCCTCCAAATGCCATTGCAATATTCTGAAATCTGTTTTTCAAATTTCAAATATAAATATATATAATGTTAGCTGAAACTATAACGTAATATCTAACGAATAGTCGATACTTTCTTTGATTTCCAGAGGTTTGATTAAATCAATTAAAATCCCTTTGAACTTGTTAGCCAATCGCCATACTTTCATACTCTGCAATGAGACAACACATTGCCGGAGTACCGCCAATGCGCCGTCTCGGCCTGCAAGAGGGATAACTCCTTCAGACGGTGACTGGAAGTATCCTAATCCACCTTGAGTTATCCAATTGTTCGGCTTTGGGTCCCTCCATGGCAGAGTATCAATACGTGGTGAGGTATTGTTCATGATTGTAATTATACCATGCTTGGCGTATTTAGCAAATGCCCACAAATATAATGCTGCATTGAAAGTTCGGTGTGTTATACATGGAACTTGAATCGGGTAGTCTCGTACTATTATTAAGACCTGCAAAGCGTGCCATGCAACACTTCTTGCCTTTTCTTCATCTTGAGAAAACTCACGAATTAGGCCGTATTCCTTGGACTGTCGTTCTGCCGGGTCAAAGCATTGTGTAATAGCTACGGCATTCCGTAGCAGTGAATATGAGTGAACGTGAGCATAATGGGCTATAACACTTGAAAGTGATATGTGCCCTCCATCAACAATATATGCACTAGGATCGCCTGAAAATGACTCAATAACTGCGTCTAGAGCTGCCAGAATCTTCGACTTCATAATACCGCCACTGTTGTTGTCCAAGAAGCTTCCATATAAAGGCACTGCTTCCATCTCACAGATATCGTGTAGCATTCGATCAAGAATAAGTGCCACATAGCGTTTTGCGTATGCAGGAAGTTCATAAGGAGGGATTGGATCACTCAGAAGTGAGCCTATGACATTCGAGAAGCTGTATCCAATAACTGATTCTTCTTTGTCATTAAAACAACTTGCAGCCCATGCATGCTCAGTAGTGGCTTCAAAGCAGCAGTCATCACAAGGTAGTGGGATTTGCATTTCTTCTAGTCGAATCACGGGGCGAGTTTGAGTGACCATAGAGACTGTATAGTCATGTCCAAATATCAGCCATGCAACTCGTTTGCGCTGCTCATACACTTTCCAGCTTTCCCATTGCGACTTGAGGTTATCTGTTGTGCATGGTCTCCAATGTGTTCTGAATATATCTGCCATTTTCGCACATCCGAGAATAAAAGAACGATTGCTATCGGCGGTCTCAAATAGTCGTAGTTGTCCTGATCCTAGTGAATATATTGCTCTCAATACCATTGCCGTAATGCAATACTCATTTCTTAGGGAGACTTGGTCATGGTCGCGTAACCAGAGTTCGGTCTCGCAAACAAGCTGTGATGTTGTATCAGCGAATCCTTGTGCATTCTCCAACTTACTATAACCAGCACCAATACTAACGATTGCTGCCAACAGAATGTCTGGTGGCGTTGTCGATGTGTAAATGAACCGAGGAAGCACCGGGCAGAATGGATGAAAGAATTTCAAGTATAGTTTGAGACATGTATCCATTGTGCTGCGGCCACTTCCCGACAAAATCTGTTGTTTGATATCAACATGAGTGAGCATACTGATATCCGTCAGCGCTTTGGTAAACTTGTCATAATCTGACTTGAGAGGAGTTACTAAAGCTCCTCTGTCCTTTTCATTTATTTCTTCTACTTCCTGGCCCAGTGACCAAACAAGAATGTCATCAAAGGAGGTAGGAGATATTGTATTCCACGGTGATAGGTTCAGGGAGTTGGTATCGCTCAGTGATATCGGCAAAGGACGCAACTCAGACACATCCAAGCATGATGCCGTCGGCGGATTGGCAAGAAGCCAGTCGAGAGTCTCCTCTTGTGGTATTTCACATGTACTAGACAACTCTTTGCAGGTCGCCTGAGACTCACTTCTAGCCACTTGTGAAGTATACTCAGTCATTTTAAGTAATGTTAACGGGCCAGGCTCGCATGGCAGACCTTTATCTTTACAAGTATCGCAGTAAAGGCCGCCAGAGCACTTGACTCGTAGTGCCACACAGCGAGCACAACTTCTCCTCTTTGATATTCTCGGCGGTTTGTCTTTGTGAACATTTTGGATATGCCGTTTCAGAACATCCTGTCTGCCAAACCCCTTGTTGCAGGTAGGACATATTCTCATTCGAACCCCATAGTGACCAATCATATGTCTCTCCAGGTGTCTCTCACTTGAGAAGGACTTGCTGCATTTCTCGCACATGTATTCTCGCCTAAGTTCAACCATTTTTTATACCTCGCGGCCAGTAATGTGTCTTGGATAAAGCACTCCAAAGGGGAAGCGAGCAGGAGGTCATAAAGTGCTGCTACTCCGGTTTGCGGGGTACCCCGCCAGTGTGTTGTGTGTGTGTGTGCGTCGCCGTATACGGACTCCGGGCTTTATCAAGGAAACCAGTCAATTCCGAAGCCGGGCAGAGCCCCAATAACTTCATAAAAATAGTTGATGACTACATAATTACTTTGGACATAAACGATTACTTCTTCTTATTGCCCTTCTTTTTGTTCTTTTTCTTGTTGGCAGGTTTTTTGTTACCTCCTGCTGGTTTAGCAGTACTAGGCTCTGGTGTTCCAGAATCTGCAGACGCTTCACCTTCAGCATCTTCTTCGGCTGGTTCAGGAGTGCTTTCGATCTGGTCTGGTGTATCTACAGGCTCGGCAGGGGTCTCCTCTGGCTTGATTTCCTCTGCTGTTGGATCAGCAGCTACCTCTACAACTGGTTCAGTTGACTCAGAAGGAGTTTCCACAGGCTCCGCCTCTGTTACTGCCGGGGCTTCTGTCTCGACAGGAGATTCAACTAGTTTTGTAGCCTCAGGTACTGCAGCTGGCTCAGAGGTTTCCACTTCAGGCTCTGCTGGTTCTGGGACAGCTTCAGGTTCAGTTACAGCCTCTTTGGCAGTTTCTGCTGCAGCCTCAGACGTCTCCTCCATAGATTCTGTAGTAGCTTCTGTAGCTTCTGTAGCCTCTGTAGCCTCTGTAGCCTCTGTAGCCTCTGTAGTCTCTGTAGCCTCTGTAACCTCTGTAGCCTCTGTAGCTTCCGTGGCCTCTGTGGCTGTCTCTGTAACTCCTGTAGCTTCTGTAGCTGTCTCTGTAGCTGTCTCTGCAATAGGCTCAGCAGATTGGGGGACCGAGTGCTCATTGAGCCAGCTCAGCAGATCGGCCGTATATTTTTCTTTCTTTTCTTTGGAGTGATACATCAATACGTGCAAGTGACCATCATACTTTATAAATTTCTTGTCAGATACTTTAAGCAATGAAAAGAACTTGTCTGCAGCCTCAGGAACAACAATACGATCCTCAGTACCCTGGAGTACAAGTACAGGGCGATTGATGAATTTGGCAACAAATACTGAGTTTTCCAGTCTCTTTCCTCGTACAACCATATCGTGCATCATTTCAACACTTGAAGTATCATCACGCAGGGGATCTTTTCGACACATTTCAACGTACTCCTTGTCGTCAGAAAGAAGCTCGAAGCGAATATAAGTTCTCTGCTTCATTCTCGGGAATAGCCGGGCACCCAATGGCAGAAGCATAAATAAGAACCTATTCGAAATAGTACTTGGATGAACCTCGATCAATGGTGACGACGCAGCGAACCCGCTGATTCTCTCTCGGTAAGTTCCCTTGACACCGTAATTCAACGCAATGGCAGCACCAGTGCTATGTCCATATAAGAACAATTTGCCATCGTAACCCTTGAATACAGTTTCAATGATCTTGTCCAAATCATTGAAAATATGGTACTCATTGGTCACTGCCAGATCCTTCTTGGACTTGGCAGTAGTTCCCTGGCCTCTCATGTCATATCCAATCACATCGTAGCCCTCAGCAGCCAATTTAGAGAAAAGCTCCTGGTAGAAGCTCGTAAACTCGGCAAACCCATGGAGAAACAGAATCTTTGCCTTCGACTCACCCCCAGTGTTTTGCGCTGGGAACTCGTATACTTGAAGGTCAAGCCCATCTACATTGACTTGAGAATTGATTGGTTCCATTGTTATGAAAAAGTGAGCGACTGGTTACGGTTTGGAGTGGTATATTAAGGAGGTTAAATTTTAAATTTTTGTTTAGAACAGCATCCCATGATCTGTCGTCGACCGCCGCGGAGGCTGCTGCCAGTCATTTCTGCCCCTTGAACAATAAACGTACGGAGAATCGACCGCGGGCCACGATCGCCGCAGGAACTCGTTGGAACGACGCTTATGCTGAGAGTTAGAGGCCAGTGTGCTTTTACCAAGTACTGGGTCAATTCCCTCAGTTGAGTATTGCGGGTATTCCAAAAGCTATCTAAACCTTCAAGAAGCCACTCTTTTAGCCCTAGAAGCACACTGACTAGGCTGGTCGGTACCTAATATGATGGTTTAGGGTAGTATGTAGTAGCATTTATTTTCGTCGAATGACGCCGAGCGAGTGTCTCGAGCCGAAATAACTGAACAATGAAGAGTCTTTTGAAATTGCAGCCTGGTCGTAGAGTGGCTGTTTTGTCACCTTCTGCAGGCTTGCCGGGGCTGTTTCCAGACGTTCATAATTCAGGACTTAGGCATCTGGAACGTGCTCTAGGACTGGTTGCAGTCGAGTACCCATGTACAAGAAAAATGGGCGCAACGGCGCAAGAGAGAGCCAAAGACATTAATGATGCATTTGGAGACAGTTCAATCGCGGCGATAATGGCTACTGTTGGTGGCGACGATCAGATCACGGTGTTGAGATTCCTTGATGCCAAGATTATAAGCAGTAACCCCAAGCCGTTTTTCGGATATAGTGACAACACTAATCTGCTAAATTATCTATGGATGTTGGGGGTCCCTTCGTATCACGGAGGCTCGACTCTGGTGCATCTTGCACGACCTGGGGGATTGCACCCGGTATCTTTGGGATCTCTAAAAGCTGCTTTGTTTCTGCAAAACCATGATCTTGAGCTCGTTGCTGCCACTGAGTTCAGTGAAGATGAACGAGACTGGATAGATTCTGGGTTTAAAGACTCAGATTCTTTGCCGTTGAGCCCTTCACAGGCTGGTGCAGGTTGGACATGGCATAATCCTACTGCGGCGGTCGTCAATGGCAAGACCTGGGGCGGGAACTTGGAAATACTGGACTGGACTTTGGCAGCCAGTCAGTACATCAGCAGCGACGTTACCGTCTACGAGGGTTGCATCTTCTTAATGGAGACTTCGGAGGAAATGCCAAGTGCGACTACCGTATTCCGAATCTTGAGAAATCTCGGCGAGCGGGGGATATTAGCCCAGTTTCCAGCTGTCGTAGTAGCTCGACCTAAGGCAAGCAGTATATTTTCACCCAAGTCACACGAAGAGAGAATCAAGTTCAGGCAAGACCAGAAACAGGCTATACTGAAAGCATTTGATTATTACAACAAGTCAGCGATGATTGTTTTTGATGTTGACTTTGGCCATACTGATCCACAATATATTTTGCCATATGGAGGCCAGATGACCGTTGATGGAGTGCAGCGTCGGATCATTGCCCATTTCTAGTGTCTATGCCTGTAATGGAGCGGCTGCGTGATCAATCCCCGCAAATGATCGCAGGATTTGGACTATGGGCCATGGGAGGAGTCTCATCAATGGCATAAACCGGACAAAAAGCGGTATTTTGAGTTCTCCGACATGGCCATGGATGAGTGCATGAACAATGGCAATTGCAACATCCTTGGGGTCACTGATTGGGGCCAAGACCCGTGAAGGAGTCGGGATATTTTCAAACATATGAGTATTCAATTGACCAGTGCACACCAACAAAGTGAATACTCCACTATGGTTCTGTGCATATCCTGGCGTAGAGCCGAGCTCATAAGTCAGTGACTCGTGGAGTGCAATCATGCCCGCTTTGGACGCAGAGTAAGCAAACAGATTGGCTGGCGAGAGATACCCCAGGACACTTGCAACATTAATAATATATCCTCGATCCCGGTGGATCATGGCGGGAAGAAACGCCCTGATTGTTTTGAAACTTGCCACCAGGTTGACGTCGAGGGTATCCTCGAGCTCCTCGGCGTCTAAGTCAAGCACTGGCTTACCTCCATACATTATAGCCGCATTGTTGATCAGCACGGTTGCAGTGCCATACTCCTCAGTAATATCCTCGACGATTTGATTCAGGCGCTCTGAATCAGTGATATCACATTCGTAGTACCGGACTCCGTATACAAGATGTTTCTTCTCGGTAGGAATATTGTTATCAAGGACTATCACCGGGAACTTTTCATATGCCAATATAGCCGCCAGCTCATATCCAAGACCCCGCGCCCCGCCTGTTATCACGACGACATCGAGGAGAGGGTTTATCCCGTGGTTCCGTGAGATGTTTCCAAAAGCTGATCTGGCATGTCGTGTCAGAGAAAACGCTCTAGACATTCGCGCGCGCTCTCAGACGTCTTTTAATAGTGTTTTTTGTTCTAAAAGGGTAAAAGGGTGCATAAAGTGGAGGGAGTACTACACCACCACCTTCTTCGCGGGGGGGAGTGGTTGGTTCCTCTTCTTCTTCCCAACCACCACTTTCTTTAATAGAAACAATGGATTATCGGGTACCTCCACATACAGTCCGAATAAAACGGAAGAGAAACCAGGATCCTCTTCAGGCTCTGTGTATGTTTGTTCTCATTGAATGTATCGTTCGGGGGATTTTGAAACTGATGTATATGGGTGTAGTAATAGAGGGTGGGCAGAAAAAAAGATCGCGGACAGATTCGTTTGGTGCGTTAGTGTTGGGCGCTTGCGATGGATGGGCTTGACAACTAACTGAAAATTGTAGTATTCAAATTCGCAGGAACGTTTGAACAGGATCCTGTGTTTGCGGGTGACGATGAGGTGATACTGCAGTCTGCAGCGGATGGTGATGGGGGCCGCAAATTTCGATTTCCGAAGCGTCAAAGAACAAATGGCTCGATAGGTGCTGCTGCTGCTGCTGCTGCTGGTGTGGATTCACAGTCACTTATGACTGAAGAGGAGTCGGCCGAGGATTCAGAAATCGCCGACCCGTTGCTGCAGGATATGGTGAAGTCTTACTTGGGAATGAATGTATCTAGTGAGGAAGACGATGAGGAGGACTTAACTCATCGCACGCCTTTCAGCCAGCAAATTGCTCAACAGTCCACAATGGCAAGCGTCACAAAGAGCCAGGACCAAGATCTCCCCTTCCATCATGAAGTGGAAGATTATGTATATGATATTTATTACCGAGAAAAATACGTTGCGAGGCAATGGGAAGGTGTTTCCGATATAGGAATAATGTAAGGGAAATCCCCCGCTTGCTTTCAAAGATCTCTTTTTTTGAAACAAACTGTTTTATTATTTATTAAAAATGACAAAAGAGAGTGTGCGATCCTCTGTTAGGATTGCGTGTGTATATATAAAACAAAACAAAGAGAAAAAAAAAGACTACGTTTGGAAAAAAACAAGACAGGGAACTAATAGTTGTTTTTTGTGTAGAATGCTTGATGATAATGATTCGTTTCTTGTGCAAGACGATACTCCAGTTGCTACTGATGACGAGGATTCCAACGCGGAGGACTTCTATAGACACGACTATCCGGAGGAAGAGACTGCGAGTGAAGAGAGCGAAGAAGACGACGACGGGAATAGCGAACTATTTGATCGAAGTGCACCAATTTCTCTTGCAGAGTTTCGAGAGGGCCAGGACTATACCGGCAACCTTCATAATGACGACGATGAAGACGATTATAATGACGACAACGATGAGTTTACAGGAACTAATGGCGACCATAGCCCAGCTGAATTTGAGTGGAGTGAGGATGAGGACCTAGGACAGTATCGTGATCGCATTATGGGTAGACTAGAGAGTAATATTATAGCAGCCCATCGTCAAGACTAGAGGTGGTGAACGGCAGTCTCTGCTACATAGTTTGCAGGAAATAAACCAATTCTTCCATCATTAGTCTCTCCGAACCACCACATATCGTCAGTCTCGTCACCATGGTCAAGAACTCGAATCTCTTCACCAACTCTAAATGCAACATCACCAGGCTCATCACCAGAGAACGTAAATAATGCAGTACGATACTCGTCGTTGTCCGACTTTGGCGGCACAAACTCCTCATTCTTGTATGTCTTGATTGAACTAGGAGACAAAGCCCGAGCAGAAGCTGAAGAGATAGCCCTTGCTTTTGTCCGCACTGCAGCTGGGTGATGTCTATCATCAGGAGAGGTTATAGGGCTTCTACCAGGCTGACCATGGCCGGGAGATGACAAAAAGGATCCTGTAGATCCTGAAGATATACTTCGAGGTGACAATGCACTAGCACCACTTCCAGTTTCACCTGCAGCAGCCAGAATATCAGCAGCTGATCTGAACATTCCTTGGCTAGGTGAAGAAAATGTGATTGTGGTAATATTGTGGTGTTTGACTCTCTGGAATGTCTTTTGGGTAAAGTCAGTAGTCTTGTGGAACGAAGTGTCGAGTGCACTTTTAGCCTTATCCCTCTTACGTGTAGATGGCATGTTCATAGGTACTTGAACTGCCTTGCCTTCCCGGATTGACTTTATCCCTTGTTCACACTGGGGCTGAATATTGATAAACCTCGTTTCCCAATCCTCTGCAGCGAGGTTATAGTCCGGCGCTTCTTTACCTATTAGGCCCTCATTCTGAGCATATTCAAGGAAATGAGTTTTAAATATTTCAAACACTCGTAATTCAGCCAAATACAGCATTGCAGTAAGTGGGTTAAGAAACTCGCTTATACAGTTGAGTACAAAGGGAATAATTCTCTTTACTCTCTCATCTTCAGCATGGAATAGCTCTAGCGCGGTATCCAGCTCCGACTCCTGTTTAGTGAGATGTTGTTGGTCTTTCTCGCTCATGTTCTGCTTCTTGACAGCCTTCTCCACATTGTTTGAGTATCGATCAAAGTCAATCTTCTTGTGATCGCGCTTCTTGAGAGCCTTCTGCACCCCATCGATACACTTCCGTGCGCTCTGGCACTTCTCGACAAAGGAACTCTCCAGATTGCGAAGAATTGGCGCTACTTCGTCCTGGATATCCTCCACAGTCTTTTGAAACCCTTGTATAGCCTTTGTGGCACTTGCCGGAGTCTCCTGGGTGGCCTTGTACGCATTCTCTTCCACAATGGGGCTATACAATTCACCAAACAGTCCTATTATCTTGACTTCCGAGGTTATGATATCTTTCCATGCGCTGATAAACTGCTTGGCCTCAGAAATCATCAGGTCCAGGGCGGCGTCTGCGGTATTGAAGTCCTTGGTCCATTCAATGATTATACGGTCCTCGGTCGACTTGGACCCGATAAGTCTATGCGGAGTACGCACAATAGCTTTCTTTGCTCCTTTAATCATGATCGAATTCACGTCTGGTCAGGGGGGAAACGAAGGAGTGGTGGTGGTGGTAATAGATTGAATGTGCGCGCAGCAGCAGCTCCTTCCGATATATAGGAAGACGATCGGAACTCCCGGCTTTCTGCTGGGCATCGGAAGGAACTTATGAAACCTGCAATCTCATACTACCAGTGAACTAAATATTAAGCTAGGTTAAAGTTTTTACGAAAACAAACAACTATGGAATAGATTTGGGTTTAGGAGGTCTTGTCAAGGGATCTCTTGAATAGATCTTCGGTATGGGCCCATACTTTATCTGCAAGCTCCGGCGTCAAGACCCCCTTCTGTTGGACATCAACAGTTATATCCCTAAGGTTCTGGTCGACGAGATGGCCACCAGATTTGAATTCTGGTGAGGTGTATCCAAGATAGAAGAACTTTTCTGCAGAGGTATCGAGGGATGTCATGAATGGTCTGCCAATGGAGGACAAGATCCGCGCATACCAGGGCATTTCACGGAATATCCCAGTTGCAACAATACCTGGAAAGGCATGTATGAAAGCAACTTTGGGATACAGTTTTGCGAATCTCTATTTTGCGACTGTTAGTGTGTTGCTGCTGGCTATCGATACTCTCTGGTGCACTTACCAATGCTGCAAGGGAGTTGAACGCAGCACTTTGATTATTAACCTGCAAGAAACCGAAGTCTTTTTCTTATTAGTTCTGCTATCAACAGCTCCAGTTGGGCCACATTGAGACATACTACTAGGCTGCTTGAGTTCGAAATCATCTTCAATAATGGCTCCTTGGGTGGTTGGGTCGAGAACAGTGATGACTCTGGCCTCATCGCCTTGGTCTGCTGCAGCGGAAACAAGCGAGATCAGGTTCTTTACAATTCTCCATCTTCCATAGTAATTCACCGACAGTCTGACATCGTTTCCTTCTTCATTTTCAGTACGTGGATTCATGCTTAAAAACCCACTTGATAAGAATAGCAGATTGACTTTGGTCTCCTTGGTAGCTATCTCATTTGCTAGTTTATCATCCTCCTTGATGAGCGTTACATCATGGCGCAAAAAGTGGTAATTAGACTCAGGGTCTGAATTGATTTCCTTAAGTCTTGAGATTATTTCTTCTCCGGCAGTGGCATTTCGGCCAATAATGTAGATCTGAGGGGATTTTGTATATTTAGCAAACGCATATGCAGTATGTTCGCCAATACCACTAGTTCCACCCACGAATACTGCCACTGGCTTTTCATTTGCAATTGTGTTTAGAGCTGCTTTGTTCAACTCCTCGATTCTCGACTGCAAAGGTGCCATATTTGTTCCTGCGCTGCTAGAACTTAGCTATGATGGTTTCAGACGCTGCAGATATATACCGGAGCAGCCAGCTGCTGAGGTTGCGGAGTTAACCCCCTCCCCTCCCATTAATAATTAACAAGCCACATCTTGGTAATATAAAATTATTCAGCATTAGTTGTATAATCAAGCTCGGTTTACCGACTCATTATCAAATAGTATTTGATAATTCGTGAAACTGTTTATAAAGTGCAGAAGCTGGAGGTTGTGGTTCACCTACGAACTCGCTTTTGGGCACTTGCATAAGTAGCGCCGCAAAGATTTTCCAGCAGCATATCTGACCATATGTGCGTCGCGCGTGAGTATCTCTTCGCTTAGAGAGGGGGCCGCGCCTAGTACGAGATTACGAAGTTACGAAAGTCGCACCACCACCAGGGCTGGCGTGAGCATTTGCTTGGCTAGCGTTATCGTACGATTGAATTAATGAGCGGTTATATTCCTATAATGCTGCTTTATTTCAGCCGAGCCCTTGTCATGCACGGCGGTAGAGTGTCAAGTTCATCAATATCGTGGTAAGATTCTCTCGGAGTGAACCTTGTTTCTCTGTTTACAGTCCATATAGGGCCATCGCAATGAGAATATCTCTGCAGGTGCCTGTCACTCGGGGAAATTTAGGGATCATTAGGGCTTAGTCAACCCAGTACTGACTTATGACTTTTCAAACAGGTCTGAGATAAAAATGTCTATATTGCTGCATTCTAAGCTGTCATCCCACATGTTTTCATAAATGATCAAAGGAGTTTACATGTCAAATAAGTGCACAAGGCAAGGTTTTGCTTGATACGGCTGAAATCTTCTAATAGGAAGTGCGCGCCAGCTTTTTTTTTCTTTAGTTTCTCACACTGCGACTGCGATGTGAGCAAAAACAAATGGTCTAATGGTTTCTTCACTCAATCATCATTTGTTAGGTCCGGCGGAACCCCAAGGGCTATCAAAAGAAATCTCACAATACTTTTTGGAAATCGGTTACTTTTCCTAAGAATCCTTGGTCTTTAAAGAATGAAGATGCACAACGGGAGGAGTCCGGTAACGACGCCTTGACGTACTCTGCAGTGATGAACATCCAAAAACAGGTACTCTAAGCCTGATGGATCAAAAGGGGTTACATCAACCTCAAAACAGAGCAAGGCGATCGACGGAGCACTCAACCTTCTGTCGACCTATTATCGACGGTCACAGTGTGGGGTGGCAGACGAGGAGGCTTAGTTCCAAGTCAAGGATAGGAGGAGGGGCAATATGGTGCAGGGAGCGTTCATCTCCCGTTGGGTCCCCAACGGCGTCATTGCGACGACACAATGTGGAGATTCTTGTTGATATGATCATTCAGGATCAATCTCGGGTATACGACCCGGATACGGCGATATCAAGTGCCAGCAATGATCCCGGCGAGGGACACGGTCCGAAGAATGGAACAACGGACCGTGGCTCATCTCTTCATAGCAATTGACTCAATATTGTTGATTAAAATTTTTTCGTTACATGCTGGCCGAGATCGGGGTCCAATCTCGCCGACTATGGCTCCGGGGAAAAATACTTTAAACAAAAAACTTTGTCCGATATCCAAAAAAACAAAGTCCCAGAACAAAAAAAATAATATTTTACAAAAAAGCAATAACTATGCTTCTTTGCATTAGTCTAATGTACTGTGAGCTGCATCATAATGCATTAATGTGCAACGTGACAGCTTCCCTCTGCTCAACGTGAACATGTGTAGAAGCTGCTGATCTATGTCTCACTTGCACTTCAGGGCCCGGACCCTTGCCCCATGGTGTGATTAAATGTTGAGGAGTACCTTATGTGGTGTGAGCTACGCTATAGGAATATAATAGTGTAATACTAACCAATAAATTCTGCTAAGATTGTTTTTGATTTATTGTTGTGTTTGAGTAGACAGATGATTCGGGGATGAGGGGAGGAGGTGGTGGGTGGTAGTGCAGCAAATGAGGCGGCTCTATGGAATTGGATGAAACATGTAAATAATCATAGCAGTGTAAACCTCAGATTGGACTTACTTGTACTGTAGTCTAAGTGAGTTTTCTGTGTGCGAGTTTAGTCTAATGTCTCAAGCTTGGGCATGCTAATGATCTCTGAATCTAAGCCTATTGCCTAGGTTGAATAGATATACTTTTCTACCCATAGTAAACAACCTCAGTGCACTTCGTATCGGGAGGTGTACTGTTTGGTATTTAGGTGGGATTCGCTGATTGGTCCATTTCAACTTCTTTGATAACCTTGGATCGAACTCCTGGACCAATCTCGACTCTGAAAACAATCATATAACATTATATACCTCAGTCATACTTTTCTACTACAATAATATTTTTTGTCTTCAAAGAAAAAACGAATTTGGGAAATCGTGGGGTTTTAAAATTTAAGTGGGATTTACTGATTGGTCCATTTCAACTTCTTTGATAACCTTGGATCGAACTCCTGGACCAATCTCGACTCTGAAAACAATCATATAACATTATATACCTCAGTCATACTTTTATAATACAATAATATTTTTTTGGCTTCAAAGAAAAAACGAATTTGGGAGATCGTGGGGTTTTAAAACCAGTATATTCAACACGCACAAAACACAATGTGTATATAAACAACACTGCGATGGCTCAACGCACAGTTACTGCGCGTTCATTGGTTTTTATTTTATCATCGAGTAATATTATAAAGGAATTCGTAGCAGCGGTCAGATACGTCCGTGCAGGCCGAGAAGTAGTATCCCGTGTAATACTCAATGGATGAACAGAAAACATTCCCCATAAAGGCAATTAATCCAGAGTGGCTCTCATTTTGTGTGTAATTGTACATTGCTCGGATACCGATTGACTGCTGTGCTTTATGCAAACCTCTCTGTTCACGTAGGCAAAGGACATTTAAGCGCTTTGAAGGCGTTGTGCAGTACTCAGCAGCACACACGAAGATATACGTCCATTGTAACGGGTCCTTGCAATTGCCGCCTCCATGACCCCTATTTATTATCTAAACCTATATTATTACAGCGGCTGTTTCGGTTTTAATAAACGTTAAACGTGGGTACATGGTTAGGTGGTGACGGCAGGAGTCAGGGCTTCCGAGGACTGTCTTAATACCCCTGATTTCTCGCCCTGCGGTTATCGGTAGGATTTGATACAGCTATCGGAACTCCTACAGTTACTTTGGAATGGAATAGAATGAAGTTTTCGTGCTTAATCAGATAATTATTCTATTTGGTGCCAACTAAAAAACAAACACGACTGGCTAAACTACCAAGAATACTACTAAGAATACTATGATTATTGGTCAAGTTCCTATTCCAGAAACCATCTATAATTTCGTGCTTGGCCAATTTCCAATTGAAGAATCGCTTTCGAGGTTATAAACGTGCCTTTGGGCTATTAGGTTATTTAGGCGCCTGGAATAGTCGGAGTAATCAAGGACTTTCAACCACAACCACACCAACAATCCCCAAACACAGAATTGGACAACTGTTGAAGAGCCAATGTCTTCCTATTTATACCTTTACTGGTGACTATACATAATTCTATTTCAGAGCTATTGTTTATCGATTGCTATATCACTGCCGATCACATCGATTTTGTCCTGCCTCCGCCGCACAATATATAGCGGCTGTGCGGCACCCCGGCAGAAGGTAACAACGCGTGTAACTTTGAGCACGGGTTTTGGTGGAGAAGAGGAGAAAAAATCACAACCACCAAAGCGTGCTGTGATATAACCCTTAACGATCACAATTTTCTCTATATTGTTGCACCATCAACTGTCGATAAAATCCCACGTAGCACATGGACGACTTATCGTCGCTATCTAGTGATCTTCCACGGGAAAAGAATACAAGGCAGGAGGTTGCTGAGTTGGATAATGATTTGATCGCAGAGTTTAAGACAGCGGCCTGTGCGGTGACTAAGCTATTCAAACTCTCTGGAGCCAAAACATCGGCGATTCGAGATCAGGGATATGAAGATGCTATCGATGACCTGCTTGCTGCTTTGGATGAGGATCCTGGGATGGATGTACGAGCATGGGCCCTGGCTAAAGCCAATCGGGCGCCCGCCACTACTATCGTGAATGAACAATGTCAGCCTGGAGACGATAATAGTGAAGAAGAGGCCACAAGACGTGAAAATCAAGTCGATAACCCTCCAGTGCCTCCTAGTGGGCAATTTACATTCAGGTCTAGCGCATTCTCTCCGTCTCAACTTGATCCAGTAGATGGAGATATGGAATTCGATATTGAACCCCAACAGTTGCATCCTGGTGATAAGCGACGACGGCATTTCTATCGCGCCGATATTAAACGACACAAATATGATGATCCCAATGAGTTATAATGACGTTCTCTCTCCCCTCTTTAATCTGCATGTAACTATAGTAATGAACAAATATAGCATTAGAATCCTAAACCTGTCAAACGGCCCAAGACTAGGCCACGAGTCCAAAAATGCATTCAAAGTGAGTTTTATTTTTCTCGCTTACCTCCTGCTGCTTGAAAAAATAAATAAAACCAGTTGTCAGATTGATAACACTGAAAAAGGGAGGTGAGACAGTTATATGAAATAGCAGCCGACACGAGTCGATAAAAACAAATATAGCATACATTTTGACGAGATCAAAACTGGTGCCGTTCATCTTTCAACCCGCGTTTGCATGTGCCTTTGGACATTATCAAAGAGTATATCTTAATGGAATATGGAGCAGTTTCGGTGTCTCACGCCCCCACTGAAAGAAAAGAAAGAAAAAGATGTAAACAAAACCGTCTCCCGTTAACATAGAATTAATAAACACAAATATATCTGTGCAAGGCATTACAATTAAATAGACAAGAATGAAACGAAGTACAAAAAAACGAATAAGTTAAATAATAAGTTACTTAGAAGACCTGTCAGTGAGAGTGTCGTTAACATTTCTGACTAAATAAGGACACCGAGATTCCCCGCCCAAGACATGATTATCTAGCCAATCTCCAGCCTGGAATCTTAAACCACAGGCACAGATGCCACTGTGACTGAGCTTTGACCGTAAATCGCGGAACGATCGCACCGTACGCTGGTCATCGAACACAAAGTGTCCATGTAATAAATGCTTCTTGAAGTCATACGGCCGGTTGAACTGGCCTCGCTTATGTGGGCAATGTGCTCTTGGATAAGGACACACGAAACGAGCGACTTCATGATGAGTTCGCAGGTGTCGAGGCAAGTCTCTGCGAAAGTATTTGCCACAAACAGGGCATTGATATTTTTTCTCTGCAAGAGCTGATGATGAGCTGCCACCTTCTTTTGGGGATTGTACTAGGTCATCTTCTTGTTGGTTTGAAGATGAGGATACATAGTACTGCTCTGGTTGTTGTTGAAGTTCTTGTACCTGAGAAGCAGAGGCGGATGAAGGCATGTAATAATAGGAGCCGGCAGAAGCTGCTGCTGCTGCGGTAGTAGTGTAATGTACAGAGCTAGGGGATTGAGAGCCCGAAGAAGGATGCAAAGGTTCGTTTTCATTATGGTCGTAAGTAGACTCCGTAATATTTTTTGTTGTAGTTTTGGCGGAGACATGAAGAGAGGAAGCATCGTAAGTCATTAGAGGTTCTGACTGACGTCTGTAGAACTGCATTGACGAGCTCCCTGGGGGAGGATGATGTGGTGGAGGGTGGTCGAATCCAGAGACTGGCCTATAAATCTGGTCAATCGGATTTAAGGAACTTGAAGAGGAGGATGACGAGGATGCTGAGGAGGAGTATATTTGTGAAGAAGAAGGAGCAGAAGAAATAGCCGGTGGAGGTAGAGACTGTAGTTGACCGGAGGAGGAAGAGTAGCTTGTAGCGAATCCTCCTGGAGATTGAGGAGGAATAGAAACGACATTTTTCAAAGATGAAGCTGCCGAAGAAGAAGGTGAGCTTGCCCAATAGGCCGGTGACGAGGCATTTGATTGATGCTGTTGCTCGTCGTTTTGAGATTGTTGATGTAAATAATCTGGGTGCAGACTTAATAACGGGTCATCCCATGGACTTGTTGGCATTGTTGTTTGGGGGCCTTGAGACGGCAAAGGATAGCCGCCTGGATATGTAGAAGACGAAGAATAATAACTGTGGGGCAGTTCACCCGGCGAGGGACTAAACATTGAATTTGCTGCTAGTCTTCTCTGATGAGGAGCGAATTGTTGTCTTGAAATATAAATGACGTTGTCAGAAGGCGGTCTTATAGGAGGAGGGGGAGGATTTGTAAATTGATGTCTCCCTGGACGAACAAAAGACGACGAAGAGCTTGTAGATGGAAGCTGTTGCACTGACAATGGTCTTTGAATAACAGGCGATGATTGAGAATCTGAAGGCGAGACGCTATTTGTTTCCAACTTGATATTTGAAGAAGGTGGAGACTGTTCAGACATGCGCTATTAGCTGTAGAAAGAGATATTATTCTAAACAAAATATTAGACAACAAAGAACCGCACACACACGCGACAATCTGGAAAACATACAGTAAGCCATGGACCAACTCTCTTTCTCAATAAAACACAAATACAATACAGAAGTCGTTAAAAGTTGAAGTACCCCTCCTCAAACGGTTGTTTACTCTGATTATTCCAAACAAAAAGCAAACAAAATCTGTTTGACAAGAGATAGAATTCAAAATGCTCTTAATCCTGTTACAAGTGTCGAAAATGTACAATACACCCAGACAAAGAAAACGGTTCAAAGTTGATTCTTCTCCAATGTTGAAAGGGTTTGGGAGATTCCTGTTTGTGGTGGTTGTAGATGTATGATAACCCGCCGCTTTACTGTACCGCTGAGAAAGAAATCCGCACGCAGTTTGAGGATTGAGCTATTTGATATTGGGATCCAAGTTGACAAAGGCCTATAGAAGACAAAAAGTTCGTGAAGTAGAGAAGAGGGAAGGAGTGCGGGACAGTGAAGATCGTTTATATATGTATATAAAATGAAATTCAAAAATAAAAAGTTAATCCACATACTCAAAAATTTATTTACTTTCTCTTCGCGCTCTCTCTCACTCAATCATTTTTTTTTGTTTTTTTTCTTTTTTTTTTTTTTTCCTCTTTGCATGTACAGATGTTTTTTTTATGAAAATGGAACTTGTGTATTTCTTTTTTCGATACGGTATTCATTTGTTTTTTTGTCCATTTTATATCGTTAAGAATATGCACAATGCTTTTTGTGTAACTGCAGACATTTTCTTCCATTTCTCCTTGACTCTCTGGAAACGGCTTTTCTTATTTGGAAGCATTTCGTTCTCATCATCTAACACTAGGGAAATTTACTTTTTTAAAATATATTCTTAGAATAACTTAATTGGATCTCAAATATTTACACCTATGGGCCGTGGGAGAAGCTTCTGTTTGAAATTGGCACGGCAGAAAAAGGCTAATTGTATTGGCGGGGAAAAAACCTTGGAGGAGATATGACTGCTTCAGCTTCAAACACGAAGAAGGCATATGATCGTCTAAGGGAAAACAAAAGAAGAACGTGACGGATGAAAATTTTCATATTGCATCCTTGTGCTGCAGCAGCATTATCCGTTGAGAAGAGAAAATTTTTTGATATTACAAGGTGAAGGAAAAGGATATGAATATTCAAAAGAACGTGGGGTGAAGGAAGATTTTTTTTTCTTTCTCTCTTTCTTTCTTTGCATGATGCAGAACGATGTTCTATGCATAGAAGCTCTTTTTTTTGTTCCATTTATAGCATCTGTCTGTCTCCATTGTATTTTTTTAAGCTTTCGTATTATAATAAAGAAAGTTCCATGCAGTTACTATTTTAGTTGGGCTGTGTTGGAGATATCATACTATTCACCAAACACAGAAGTCACACATGGCATGCTGTTTATTTGTTTTAGGTGGGTTCAAGACATTGAGGACACAAACTATTAATGAGCCCTTTTTTTCATATTGCGTTACTAGTCAATGGCAGGTTTTATTTTCGGATAAAGTGGCATTGGGAGTTCTGCAAACTCCGCCACTAAAACAACAACAAAAAAGATTTTAAATTTAGTTTATCGACAACACAAAGTTAGTTGAATATGTCCAGTGTATGTATATATGTACATATAATAGCGCAATACAGCTATATAATATCCATGCTCAATATATTCATTCAATAGAAAGAAAGAAAAAACTCCTGTGCTAAAAAGTTAAAAAAGCTTAAATGTATACACCCTAACCCTTGTAACCCCCAACAACCGGCTATGCCCCCAGCCGCTCAAGACCAACATCGATCGAGATGGAATTACCCAAACAGGAAGCAAAAGAATGCTAAACTTATTTGTTTTCCTTTGTCTGAAATAGGGGTGGGTGGATTAAGCTTCAATATGAACACAAACACCCAACCCCCTCCCTCCTGGAGGTGTTGAAGTAGATAGCTAAAATACTCGTTAGATAGAGCTCTAGTTCATATGTATCTGAGCACCTCAAGTCCATTATAATTTGCTGCGTAATCCCCTTAGTTTTCCCCTCAATCAGTGTTCCCACTCATCACCATCAGCTGATTGGAAAGTCACCCGTTGACAATGGACCACCCCAAAGATGACGACGATCTTGCGGTCCCAGTAGTAGCAGCAGCAGCCAACAGCAAAAGTTGTTTTGTTTGCGCTATAACCCACACTAACATTTTTTTTATAGTTTAAAACCTACTTTCTTGCCCTTAACTTCTCCAATTTCCAACCTATCAAGAAAATAGAAAACCTCTAATAACAAGAGCTGTCTTGTGTGTGTGTGTCTGTTTCTTGTGCTCTTTTGGATAAGTCTATCTGTTAATACTCTCCAGCTTGGTCGACTCGTATTCTTCTGTTAGTTCTGTTTACAATGGCAAAGACCCGGCCATTATTCTCATTTCTATCTTTGCTCTTCTCAGCAGGGTATGTTCGAATAGTGTCTTGAAGAAACTGAAGAGAGAGAAAAATAAAACTAACCAATGTAGAGCAATTCTTCTGCTGTTCTTCATTCTATTAGGAGGAACTAGAAATTCAACTCCCCTCAACCAATTCTATTGGTTGCAGGCAGATACCTCGGGTATTCCTGGAGCTCCAAGTGAAAGTCGATGGACGTTATATGGAATATGTGAAGTTGGCTCTAACGATCATAATACAAATTGTACTAGTAATAGGGCTGGCTTTGCGTTCCAACCCGACCGTACATTTGGAACAACCACCGGAGTGCCCCAGGACTTTATCACTAATCATGATACTTATTATTTCCTGACCCGATTTGCCTATCCGTTCTATATTATTGGATTATTCTTCATTGTCGTGGCGTTCCTCTTATCATTCTTTGGCTTTGTATCTCGGCTTGGCTCCGCCTTAGTATCAATGTCCTCCTTTGTATCATTTATATTCACAATTACCGCCTCTTGTTTAATCACTGCTACTTATGTGTTGGCCAAACAGAAATTCAATGATCAAGGTGATGACGCTTCTTTGGGAGTAAAGATGTTTGCCTTTACTTGGACCTCAACTGCTTTAACAATGTTGGTGTTTGTTCTCTCCACCTGTTCATGTTGTATGGGTAGAAATCTTGCTGGAGGCGCTGGTGGTGGGGTTGGTCTTGCTCGGGCCTCTTCATTTGAGCGCTCAAACACAAAGACTAAAAGAAGAGGGTTCTTTAATGTTGGAAGAGGTAATAGTACCGGTAGTAACAAGGAAGCAAGTAACAGAGGGTTCTTTGCTGAAAATGAATCTCAGAATCCAGTCATGAATGAAACTTCATCCTATGATAGAGTCGTTTAAAGAGATTCAAAAAGGATTTGAATCTATTTTAAACAGATCTAAAAAGGGTTTTATTTATTGACTTTTCTTCCTCTTATACCAATCTATCTTTTTTTACTTTTATAATCTTTTAATTCTTATTGACATAATATATATATATATATATTTTTAATAACATATATTCCCATTAAACCATTTATATATATAAAAAAAAACTTGATAAAACTAAAAAATAATGCTTTGTCAATAACTTAATCTTTCCAAATCCCATTCTTTTCAAAAGCTATTGCTCTTCCTTTCATTGAACCCCATTCACTTATCTTACACTGGTTGCGTTATTATTTGACTCATATCTATACCCATTCACTCGATTATTCGTGGCTCCTGATGAAGCAGAACTACCTCCACTAGTTGAGCCTCGGACTCCAAGTGGGTTCTTGGAAAATGATAATCGAATGCCTCCTTTGACACTATTGGACAATCCAAATCCATACAACTCCTCAAGAGCTCGTGTAGCATAATTCACATCTTCAAACTCAACGAAACACATTGGCCCATTAGCCTTTGTCCGGAAACATAGACGCTTATACCCCCGACGAGTTGAGAACAATTCCTTTAGCTCATCCTCACTAGTATCTGGTGGCAGATTACCAACATATAATGTATTACAAGGTGGGTTTTGATCAGCAGGGTTCGCGGGCGGTAACACTCTGCCTCCATTCTGCATAATTTGAATTGCCTGCGAGTTGTTTGTTGGTGAGTATGGTACAACAACCTTACTTGCATCACCATTTGGCCCATTATTAGCTGTTGCAGCTGCTGCGGCATTAGGGGGACTAATAGACAGACTCTGAAGTTGTCGGGCAGTACTATTTGCATTGCTTTGTTGTCTTCTCTTGTCATTTGCAATCGCAGCTGCTGCCACAGCCGCAATTGTTGGTGGGGCTGCATTAGACGATGCTGTTGTCGGTGGGGAAACACTCTCAGACGATGATGTAGTAGACGCAGGTGGGGCATTCCTACTAATAGCGGCAACACTCCCTCCTGCAGCGCCCCATGGATTCTGAGGTGGCTGTTGTACCGCCGACGGCACTGCTGAAGACTGCCCCGAACTGCTACCAATTGGTCCCGGTCTATTCTTGAGTCCTTCATATGAATGCTGTTGCACTAAAGCCGGTGGGCCCCGAGGCGGCGACCCTGATCCATTCAATTGTTGAGAAGATGACGATGACGGCGCCACAACACCATTAACAGGAAGCTGCTGTGGCTGCGGCTGCGGCTGCTGTTGAGGAGGTGGTTGTTGAAAGAATGGAGGAGCATTATTAGTCTGATCAGCTCGACTGCTATTAAAGAATCGAACTGGATCTTGAACCAAACTATTAAATTCCTCATCATCTCGCGATTCGAGTAACAACGACTTTCCTGACCTCATTTCTCTTGGCTCCGGACCAATTGGCTGCGGCGCTTGCTGTTGAATTTGTCCCTGAGCCTGCTGCTGCTGCTGTTGTTGCTGCTGTTGAGGCAACTGCTGTTGGGGTGCTGGCTGCTGCTGAGGTGCTTGCTGAGGAAACAACATCCTTGGGGAAGTAGGAGAAAACAATGACCCATTCTGCTGTTGATCAAAATAATCCGAAGAGAATGGAGGTGGCATCTCCAAGCTCGTACTACCACCATTATTAAACAAGAACCTTGAAGCCGATGGCTTAATAACAGACGGCTGCTGCTGTTGTTGTTGCTGTTGTTGTTGTTGTTGCTGCTGCTGCTGCTGCTGTGGTAATTGTTGTGACTGAGATGCACTTCGAGCAGACCGAATTTCGCACTTAAGTGGCAATCCGCCCGAAAACGTCAACGATGATGCAGATGGAGGAGATGAATTCGTCGATGATGATGCAGTATGAGGAGGAGATGAAGATGATGAAGATGAAAGCTGGTAACTAAACACATCTGTGCGCAAATCCAATGCATTCTGCGCAATGCTGGCACTGGCAAATGAACGAAAATATGCATATCCAAACACGTTGACCGGTAGCCCGTCTTCAGCAATACTGGCCGACTTCTGGATCTCGCTATGCACAAACTCGGGGGCAAATGTAAACATGACTCGGAACTCTCGCGCGCTAATATCTCGAGGTAGATGCTGGACTCTTAATGCAACAGGAACAGATGATGAGGAAGGCGCAGTCGCCGACGAAGTAGAAGCATCATCCATCATCGGGAAAAAACTACTAGTCATGCCAATACTGCCAGAAGGAGTTGTAGTTCCAACACTATTTGAACTTGAAGGAATAGATCCTTCTGCTCCCATCGATGATGAAACCGGAGGAAGCTGTTGAATCTGCTGTACCTGTGGCTGATGCTGATGTTGTTGCTGCTGCTGAACCTGTTGTTGTTGCTGCTGTTGTTGATGCTGTTGAGGGTCAAAATAAGTCTGACTGAATGGAAATCCGTTTGTTCCAGCAAAAATAGACTGGGACCCTATCAAGCTAGACCCATTCAATTTCCCCAGAAGAGAGGACCCTGCTGTGGGACCTCCTCCATTCATACTCCCTGAAGGTGGGAACCTAGACGTACTGTCCATTGATATGCTTTCGATTGATGCCATGCTGAATAATAAATAAAAAAAAGAACACGATCAAACTTTCACAAAAAATAAAAAAAAAGAAGGTTCAAGTCAAATCCCTCAATATATATAGATGTATATTGGGACCCACAAACACCAGAATAATAATAATGCTTGTCAAGTTCTTCTTGGATTATGCGTTTGAACTATGAGGCTGGGTCGTTCCCTTCAATAGTTGGAGGCAAAAAATAAGGGGGGCAGGCTGGCTCGTTTCCCACACCAGAATGAACTAGTAGACAAATGGAAAATCCAGGCAAAATTTAAATCTCAAGCCTTGAATATCCTCCTCCTGTCGATATATGTAAACTCAACTGGCTGTTGTTGGTTTTTTCTTTTTGGGTCGCAGGCCCCCTCCTTTATCGATAGTTGTTATGGAGATTGAAAAAGCTTTTGGAAAATTTAAATATACACGCACACGCTTTAAAGGGCTCCTGAAATTTTCCAACGACTGATGGGCGTCAAAAGATAATCCACGTTTAATCTTGCAGTGTTCGCGATATATTCATATAACCCCTTCTTCGACGTTCAATGTATCTGCTTCCTCGGTGGGTCGACAAAAAACGCGCCCTCTTGCCAGATACTGTCGCGCTCGCTCACTGAAACCTTCGAGCGCTAGTCCAAGACCCTCTCTCGTCGTCTTCAAACAAAATAAAGAACGGATGCTATGCCCTCCCCTCAACGTCTTCCCTTTTTGAGTACACCTGTTGATATTTCCAAGCTTCTGTAGTCTCAGGACTTATTTTTCCACGGTAATACGAAAAGAAATAGGGACCTTAATATAATAAAAAAACCCCACTCTCTTTTCAAATATAACACTCGCAAAAGACACTATTGTATATCCACACAAACACACAGGCTCTGTTGAATACCTAGTGTTCCTCCTAGACCTGGAACGGGCTGATATCAAAAAAAATAAAAGTTGTTGGTTGTTGTTGGTGATGATGATGAACGGGAGAGGAGTTTAGATGGTTGTTAAGAACAATAGGGACGGCTGGGGGGGTTTATAATAGAAAATATTCAAAACTGCGAGCTGGTTGTCGGGGGAGTTTGGGACTTTGGTTAAGACAGAAACTGAGTTTTTTGCCACCCGAATTCTATTTAAGCTGTAGTACTAGAGTATCAACGAGTTGTAATGGTCTGATTGTGATGCAGTTCAAGAGAGCTGGGTTATCATACAGACGATGATTGATTAGAATGAAATGATTCCACTACGGCGTGTTCTATACGAAGTAACTTGAGAAAACAGCGAGGGCAAAAGGCCGTGCTTGTTCTTCTCCTTGTTGGCTTCTTGATGCAATGGACCCACGTTTACGCAGATGCAACGAACATGCCAGTCTGCACGGTCAACCAAGGGCCAGTAACAGACGATTTCTGGGTGCAAACAGGGCCTGAAAACTTGTGATATATAAGCGAGAAGTTCATTCTATCGAGAAAGAACCTGATTATATCTCTAACTGGCGGCGTTGGTCGTTGTGCTGAGCCGAGGTTGGGCCAGAAGCACAGATGCACCAACGTTCGCGGCTGAAGAGGTGTAATTGCGCACGTTGATCGACAGATGTGCAGAGAATGCACATCATCATCATGTAGTATACTATAGTATACTGCATGTATCCCAATAATAGATGTATATAGTGACATTTCGAATCCCTTGTAAAGTCTCCTCAGGTGTGGTTCTCAAGACTAGTGTCTCGTACAACAGCCCCAGCTATTCGCAGACCAATGGAGAAATTGAATAATTCGCCCCCAATAGCCTATTCATGATGCGCCGATTCCTTGATATTCACGAGATACAGAGCTACTAAGCATAATTGTCGCAGTTGGGAGACTCATATCTCCATATTGCAATGGAATGTTCCGAATGGTGCTACAATCGTTGCTATAAAAGTTAGAATCCAGTATGTTTTTGATCTGGGGACATTGTGAATGAAACGCAAATTACAATTGAAGTTGGTATTCGTTAGAAGATAGAAAGGCTGCGAGTGAAGATGCTGAAAGCCTGTGAAATTGATGGAGCCATTTGTGTGCGTGTCTGTACCAGTTAATGGAGTAAAGCCTCGAGCTTGCTGGAATATTGGCCAGACATAAAAAGTTCAAATACCAAACGCAGCCCATCCACATGCTATACTAGTCAAAACAATATAATAGGCGTAGTAATAAAGGACTTTATTTGCACTAGTGGAAGTTGAACTTTTGTTTAAAGATAGACAAGCGTTGGAAGTAACACAATACGAGTATTACCAATATATATCTATATGAAGTTGCCTGCCCACGATTGGGCCTTAATTCCAAGCAACATTGAATACAATTAGGCTTACGATTCCTCTGCAGGAACCTAAATAATCAAATGTTACTTTTTCTTTTGCAGAATTGTCTTCACCCTGTTCAAGTGGAATTACATAACATGAAATCAAAACCTTGCTGGACTGACAATCGCTATTACGTAGAATTCCCAAGATCAACTTGCAAATTCGGCAACAATTGATGCAAGTACGGCTCCAGGCATGAATCCAGAAGGTGTGCAGGCTCCAAATAGTGAAAGATCCTACTGGATAGCTTCGGCCAATAATCGCCACGGGGTTTGGTAAAATAACTGCACGACCAATGCCCTGCCGTCTCCTACAGGCATAAGACCAAATTCAAATTCCATTCTTAGTACAACTACGAAGGCCTTTTTCTTAATGACCATAGTGATAACCACGTAAACCCAATTATAAACGATTTCTTATGACCAAACATACCACCCTGTTGCTAGAATAGATATACCTACATTCAAGCCAAAAGCAGCTATAATCAAGCTTGAAATACCAGTATCGGTGTATCCAGATGTCTCTCCGATAATGTGTACTATCATCTACGCTTGAGTTAACTGGCCAATCGATCTGAGCCGTATCCAATATCTAAACAAAGACAAAATCCTCTTCCCAAATTCATATCCTTTCTCGTTTCAAAGTATTCAATCTACACTGGCTCGTTTTAGTCTCTGGCTATTATTGTTACCGATGCTTTTACAGTTAATGGCTCTACCATCGGATTACTAACCCAATGTATCAATCAAGCCGTTTAGGGTCGAATTTCCGAGATGGTTTCAAATAAAATTGTTTCATGGTTATTATTTACATGCCATTATATTATATTCGTAAATTAAAAAATGTATATAAATATTTACTGTTCTTCAGAGTCGGAAGATGGTGGTGAGGAGCGGCGACTGGCAACAGTATCGTGGTAGACAGCCACGAGTGCAATGAGAACCCCAAGCCCACTGATCCCAATACCCGTATAAAGGGCATTTCGAATACCTTGTAGAACTTCTTCCGGACTGGTACCAGGGCTCGTGTACCGAACCACAGTGCCTGCAATGCCAAGACCAATTGAAATCGAATAGTTCACCACTGTAGTAACCAAAGATGCAGCTATCCCTTGGTGCCGGCGAGGTACAGAATTACTAAGCATGATTGTTGCAGCTGGGAAACTCATATCCATACCAAACGGCGCTATCAAAAACGCAATAAAAGTCTGAATCCAGTAAATCTGATGGGGTGGCACAGTAGCAGTCAAAATCGACGTGACGCAGAATGCAGTCAGTGCAATAGTCATCACAATCGCAGTAGGTACATGCTTTGAAAATAGAAATGCCGTCAGCAGCGATGCACAGAACCCTGATATAGCCACCGGCGACGTCTGGGCTGTAGATACCAGAGGGGTCAAGCCTCTGATCTGCTGCAGAATCTGCCACTGGTAAAAAACCCATATTCCAAATGTGGCCCATCCACAAGCAATACACCCCAGAGCTAGTCCAATGGGCAAAGAAAATGCCTGGACGGGTACCAGTGGGTGCTCCACTTTACGTTCCACATAAAAGAACGCTGCCAACAATAAGCTGCCAATAATTAACAAAATATATGTATAAGGATCCTTCCATCCTACAACAGGTCCCTGATTCCAGGCGACATTAAACAGCACCAACCCGCTGATTCCAGTAACGGACCCCAAATAGTCAAAACTACCCACCGGGCTTTTCTTCTCGTCATCTCTGGGGATTATAAACCAAGCAAGGACAAGCATCACTCCACATACTATTGTCATTAAATAAAATGCCCATGGCCAGCTGGCAAACTCGGCCATCAGCGATGCGAACACAGCGCCCAACATAAACCCACCAGGGGCGCAAGCCCCGAAGAGCGAAAATACAAGGTTTTTCTTATTCCCTGGCGGATAAGTACGACCAATAATTGCCATACCATTAGGCAGCAAGATAGCGGGCCCTATTCCCTGGAATGCGCGACAGATATCGAAAAAGATCCCGCTCTTGCTATAATTACTGATGCCTGCCAGTAACGACCACACCCCCAGCCACACAAATCCTATAAGGTACATGCGTTTGTGGCCAAACATGTCACCTAGTCGGCCCATGGCCAGTATAAACGTCCCTACCGTCAGACTATACCCTGCAACAATCCAGCTCAAAAGCCCAATATCAGTATATCCAAACGTCTGTCCGATTATATGCAGTATAGAAAGTGCCTGGCCCACGCACGCTTGTGTGAGGACCTGGGCCATCATCAGAGTCAAAACAAAGACCACCTCCCTGGCCACTGGCATGCCATGGTCCATAAAAATGCTCGACGCGGTGCGCTCCAATGAACCGCCAGTGTCGTCCATCGCAGGTTTTTCCGAGCCAGGCACTTCAGCAGCCGCTTCAGCCGCTTCGAACACTTTCGGTACCTCTCCTGCCTCCACGGCTGGCGATTCACTTAGCTCTGCACTATTCATTTATATGATATCAGTGAAAACAGCTGCAACTATAAACCTCATGTCCCTCTTTTTCTTGTCTTGGATTCCTGTTATTTATATGCAGATGTACTTGCGGCGGGTCGGATGTCATGACTTAGTCAACATATCTTTTTGGCCGACATCCGCACTGTACCCCTCGGCGAAGCTGGAAATGGAGGGGAACAAACGCTTGCAAATCCCAAGCCTGGGTTCCCTACCGCGATATTACACTGGCTCTAGAGCTGGCAGTAGCTTAGTAACTGCTTGTGTCTGGTCATCTACCACAGTTAATAACTGGATTTGCTAGCAAACAATGCCTCAAAGAAGACCATGAGTCACTGACTAAAAGACAGAGAAAGAGAGTCTTGGCGGAGAATGGAGGAACTCGTCATGGTCGCAGATCTTGTAAATACTGCCTGTGGTGCTGTTGAGAGTAGTTCTCGGGTGTCCCCTAGCTAGTAGTGTTTGATGGCCCAAACCTGCGGCTGAAAAAGATTTGTGCGGGCTCTCCCAAACGGGTTTTTCTTTCCCTCATATTCTCCCCATACCGAAGAAAAGTCCTACATAACCATGCCTAGTGCAACTTCTGCTCGAGGTAGAAGATCGGAAAAGGCTCAGAAAAAGAAGGAGAAAAAGGTCGCTCGAAAGCAGCGCGAAGATGAGGAGGAAGAGGTCGACTTTGACCAGATCGAGGCGCTGGAAATCTACGGAGGAGACGAAGAAGAGTCTGCTGCTCCTACAGCGTCAAATGTGAAGGCCAAGCAAGAGACTGGCAGCGCAGAGCAGGCGCCGTTCTTTGGTCTGGTGGATAGACAAGAACTGGAATACTTCAAGCAAGCCGAGATGACACTGGCAGCCAATGCCTTTGGCGGTGCAGAAGAAAGAGAAGGCTTCATTAGCAGTGTGGTTGAAGAGGCTCACGGAAAGGAGTTGAAACTAGTCACAAATCAAATATGCTCGAAGCTAGTAGAGCGGATTATACTAAGCGCGCCAGATGTACATCTGTACACGATTTTCAAGGCATTTAATGGGCACTTCAGCAGTCTGGTTAAGCACAAGTACTCTTCACATTGTGTAGAGACACTTTTAGTGCGATCCGCAGTGGTGATTGAACGAGAGATATTAAATCCTCCAGATGTCGAGCCTGCTGTAGCCGATGGGTATATTTCGATGGAGAACCTATTTATATACATGATTAACGAGCTGAAACCGGAACTCCAACAGTTAGTCGCTCATCCATATGCATCACATGTGATCCGGCTGTTGCTACTAATATTTTCTGGCTCAAACTTGCCGTCTACAACAACAAAATCTGTTCTGAGAAGTAAGCGATCCAAGATTGCCAGAAAAATGATTTCAATTAAAGATACAGAGGATTTTGAAAAGTCATACCAAGTTCCTTCATCATTCAAAGAGGAATTGGCCCAGTTACTTATTGAACTGAAACCGGCAGGTTTGAATACTACGTCGGCCAGAGAAATGAGTATCCACAAAATAACATCACCTGTGGTTCAGATTATGGTCAAGCTGGAATGTGAAAATAGGAAGAAAGATAAACCGAAGAAGGAAAGCATGACTGCATTGATATTCTCATCCGAGACAGAAAAAGAAGCTTCTGAAGAGGCATATGTGGAATTCTTGTTATCTGACCCGGTTGGATCTCATTTCCTAGAAGCTGTTCTTGAAACCCTTCCTGCGAAAACAGTCGATAGGCTTTATAGATTATACATGAAGGGACGAATGGATAAGCTGGCTAACCGGGAGTGTGGCAATTTCGTGGTGCAGAAGATTATCAAGAAGCTCAAGCCAGCTGAGATCAAGGAAATCCTTGACGAGCTTGTACCTCACGTGAGTAAACTTGTTACTTCCAACACTGCCATTGTACGAGCTCTGTTGGATGCAAGTGTGGCGGTTGGTGGCTACAAGTCGAGTGAAATCACAGAGTCAATTGCAAATAAGTACGAGCTTAAACTGCAAAAAAGCAGCTCTAATTTGCTGGACAAGGTCCTACAGCTCGAGGGATCTACACTTGGGAATAGCAGGGAACAGGATTGGCCAACCGCAGACGAAATGCATCGTTCACTTCTAGTTGAATCGCTTGTGGCTGCATCACCACTGTTTTTGAAATATGCATTGGAAGGTCTTATAAACCTTCCCGAAGAAAAGCTGGTTCAGATGGCTAAGCATTCTGTGTTTTCTCACGTTCTTGACTGCTGTCTCGTACCTCGAGCAGATGTAATTCAGAGACGTCGACTGCTAAACAATCTGCTGAAATGCGAAATTTCAGATCTAGCTTGTAATGCATATGCATCTCATGTGATTGACAAATGCTGGCAGTTTACATTCAAGCTGAAATTCTTTAGAGAAAGAATTGCAGAAGATTTAGTAAAAGATTCAGAGAAGGTCAAGTCCTCACTTTATGGCAGACTTGTTTGGAAGAATTGGACTTTGGATAAATATGTTCGAAAACGATTTGAGTGGTGGAATATCGTTAAAAATGCGGAAGATTCAATTTCAGAATCTTTAGGTGAGGTACCAAAGAAGAAGAAACAACTTCCTGTAGAGAAAAGACCTCATGACAAGAAGCCATATGATAGACACTAATGCATTAGAAAATAAAAAGAGTTCGATATCCAGTTTTTTGTAAATCATTAATTTTGAAGAAAAAGTTGAGTTGCCAGATCATTGTAAATAAGTTGCCCAAAAAAGATTTAAAAAAATTTTAAGCTATAGCACTTTCTGTTCACGTCTGGTCTCCCATAACATTACTTGGTAAAGCTCTCAGATGTTTAACTATGATTGATCGGACGGGGAATCGTGCTTTCATCTGGATATGGCCATAGCTGCAAGAAAAGTTTTTCCAGTCACCTACATACTGCATCTATGCGGCTCAGCATCGGAAATGCTCAAACTTCATTCTAGACTCGTCTAATTGGATTCTACCAGAGATAGTGAACATATTGATCAATATAACATTCAATTTTCGAGTTCAGTTTAGCAGCTTGGGGAGTTTTGAGCCCGTTGGAATTTTCGATATATATTTGCATGAGCCGCACAGCTTGTCAGGCATCGGCCTCTTTCCAGTCGTTTTAGAATGCAGTATATAAGACCATTAACAAGTGTCAGATATTGTCAATTAAGGGAGTTAAAGTTTTTTGGGAAAAAGATCCGAAAGGATATAAAGTTTAACTCTAGTTTTGAGAGAATTTCCGGAAAGTGTCCATGGAGTTACGAGTGTCTCTTTGATGCTGTACTTTGTTGAATAGTGAGTGAATAATACCAAACTCAAAACTGTAGAACGAAAACACATGGCAATAAAATTGAACTATAAAACGATAGACACCAATTCCCGACCTATATTATATTAAATAGAATATTAGATAACTAAATTCATCAACTGATTAAGCCAGTTCAATAGGGTTCTTCGAGAGGAACTCCTCAAACGAAGTCAACGGCTCATTGACGTACGAGATAGCCTCTTCGACCCTCTTTTCTTGACCAGGACCATAGTAGCCATAGTCACGGAATAGTGCAAACATCTCAGTCAAGTCCTCAGCAAACGCTGGAGGAAGAAAGCCCTTGAAAACTTCATCTGGCAGCTGCTTATATACAACAGTCTTACCAGTCGCGACCCCGATCAACTGCGCGACTTCGTGAAACGTGTACATGCCAGAAGCAGCACAAACCACCTTACCTTCAAACTTCTCAGGGTCGGCGAGTATAGCACCCACAAACTTGCCACTGTCGCTTGCAACGTCAATCAGTGGGACCTTAGTATCAGGAGACAAAAGATTTGCTATCGCATAAGTGCCGTCGCCAGCTGGGCGTGGGCCCTGAATGTCAGCAAAGTTCTGCATGAAGCATGCTGGCGCGAAAAATGAACTCTTGATTGGCAATTCTCGAATATACTGTTCGACGTCAGCTTTCGCATCAAAATGGTCCACGTGGGTCAATTTGCCACCAGAGATATCTGCCGCATTGAATAGAGTACTCCAGATAAGATATTTCGCACCAGCAGCTACAGCAGCATTGGCAATCGACTTTCCAAGCTCAGTTTCCTCTTCCTTGCTATATTGCTCAACCATAGTACTGGTTACGGCAAACACAGTATGCGCGCCCTTCAATCCTTCCTTAAGGGACTCGGCATTGCTCAAATCGCCTTGCACGACTTCAGCACCCTTGATTGCAAGTGCCTTACTCGAGTTCTTTGATACATCACGAGTAATTGCCCGAACTCGGTACCTTTTGGACAGTTCAGCGTCTTCAAGCACGTACTTGACAATTGAGCCACCCTGGTTACCAGTAGCACCGAAAACAACAAGTAGATCTCTGACAGCCATTGTTAATATTTGATGCTATTATCAAGCTCGATATCGGCTCACAAAAGTGTAACGTGGGCAAGGCTTTTATAGTTTTATGACACGCCGCCTATGGGGCTGCATGATGACCGTCCTCGGAGCACCGGTCTTTTCTACAGTTACGGGAGAGTGCTACAGATGAGCTTAATTTGTAATTATTATCAGCTCAGCAAGGACAAGTCATCATTATTAATGCACAATCTCATGCAGATTAACGTAGCCTGCTTATTCATCGCAACCTCAGACACAGGGTTATGTCCGTCAGTTGGTTGGTTGTTACGGGGGTGTGATCGCCAGCGCTAGAGTCGTTACGTAATATTTTTTGCGGGTCTCGGTTCACCGCGAAATTTCTTCCTCGTCTTGACCAAGTAGAAACCATAAAAACCATGGGTCCCAAAAGATGGATCGATAAAAAAGCGGCCGACACTTATTCCGTGGTCCATAGATCACAGGAAGATCCTCTTTCTAATGACCCAGAAGCATCGCAGAGGGTTTTGCTGAAGCTCGACAACCTTAATGACTATAAAACTGATCGTAAAGAACGGTGGAGGTCAGGGCCAGGTGGACCAACAGGCGGCAAGAGAACCGGGGAAGAGCTCACATTGGACGAAGAGGAATTCAGAAAACAGGGTCGTAGAGAGAATGAAGGAGAAGCGGCGTTGTATGGCATAGAATACGACGATAGTAAATATGACTATATGCAGCATCTGCGGCCAATAGGGCAAGACCCTGACGCAGTATTTATTTCGAAAAGACAGGACAGATCTTCTGGGCTGAAGCATCAGCAGGAAGGTAGTCTATTATTTAAGGCTACCTATGCTGCCGCAAGCAAGGTCGCGTTGCCGTCAGACGTTCTTCCCTCCGAGCAGATTATTGAGCGGACATACCAGGACCAGCAGAACATACCGGATTCTATCGCGGGGTTCCAGCCTGACATGGATATGGATCTTCGAGAAGTTCTGGAGGCCCTGGAGGATGAAGAATTTATCGACGACGACGAGGAGCTGTTCACAAAGATTGTCGCGGACGAGGACGAGGACGAGGACGACTTTTATGACTTAGAAGATGGCTCGGGAGTTACGACAAAAAACACGCACGCAGCTACAATAGTACAGCAGAAAGAAGGCGAAGAGGACTGGGAAACGGCATTTCGGCAATTCAAGCTGGACCAAGAAAGGTCTCGGGCTCCGGGATATGGTAGTGACGATGGCGAAGAGGACGACGATCTCGGCTCTCTAGGAGGCGTTACGACTGCTACCAGGAAACTGGGAGGCAAGAAGAAGAAGAAGAAGATAGGTGCCACGACAGATTTAACTGGCTTTTCCATGTCCAGCTCTGCATTAGTTAGAAGCGAGGGCCTGACATTTCTAGATGACCGTTTCGACCGTGTAGAGGCGGAATACAATGATGAAGAAGAAGACCATGAGCAGGAAGACCAATACCAGCCCTTTGACATGGCCAAAGAACGAGATGATTTCGAATCAATCATGGACGATTTCTTGGATAACTATGTAATTGAAGGTAAGAAGATGTACAAGCGTTAGATGTTAGAGTATGCCGATCTTTGGGATGAAAGAAAATAAATTTATCTCCACCAAAAAAAAAAATATCTGCAGAACATTTACGTAGCATAGACATAATGCCTTCTCTGGCAGAACAGATAGCCGAACTTTCGAATCCTGGGCCTGTGGGTATGTTTGATGGTGCTGTTAGTAGAGATGCGAATGTGGTTTCTGATGACCCGTGTTTTTAGACTTTGATCCTGAGGATTTTGAACGACAGGGCGCCGGATCCGATCAAGATGATGAACGAAGTGACAATGACGAACTTGCTCGAGAACATTATGTCAAAGTAGGCAAGAGCAAGCTCAGAGACCATTCTGTTAAAGTAGATAATGTGAAATACGGAGGAAGTCGAGTCAAAAGAGGTGAACTATACGCTGGAGAAAGCGAATCTGAAGAAGACGATGACTCGGAGTCCGGTGCTAGCGAGTCTGAGCAGGAAGATATCATGGAAGACGAAGACTCAGAGGTGGATGAAGATGCATCTGAGGATGTATCTGATGACGAAGATTCTCCTGAGGAAGCTGAGCTGGACTCCGAGGATATCACCCTAGAAGAAGAAAACAAAAGGGAAAAGCTAAAAGAGCTGATGGAAGCAGAACAGAGGAAGATCACTTCAAGGCTCTCGAGTTCAGCAAAGGCTGATGCCACTAAGGGAGCGTCTGTACAACATCAAATGAACATTAATGAAAGCATCCTTGACGCAAGAATCACTCTGCAAAAGGCTCTTAATGCCGCCAATTCGCTGCCGGTATCAAAAGACAAAATCCAGGAAGAGCTTGAAAGTGGAGAAACTATCGCTCTTCGAGATAGTGCTTTGGGCTCAGTTTACGACCTTCTTAGCGAGATTTCATCGCTGCGAGTTGTATGTTGAGAGTTTCCAGGTTAAAAGTGCGCAGAGCTAACTATATTTAGAGATTGATGACTTCTGACAAGGTTATTGACGAACAGTATTCATTCTCTCCCACCAAGAAGAGAAACTTTGATTCATTTTTAGGTGACGCTCAAAAGCTTGATTCCAGTCTTGAAAAATATAGAAATAACATCCTGACAAAGTGGTCGCGCAAAATCCAGGCCGCATCTGGAAGCACTGCTTTACAATCTTCGAAATTCAAGTCGCTGAACCAGACTGCTGCAATCCAGGTGTCTTCTACGCTAGCTGACATGGATCGACTAGTCAAGCGAACTAGAATTAACCGTTCAAATATCAAGATTCTTGGCGAGGAGACTAAGATAGAAAGCACAAATAACGGCGATTCACATCTTCAAGAGAACCAGCATATATTTGATGACACGGATTTCTATCGACTGCTACTAAAGGATCTGGTAGACAAAAGAATGGCTGAAGATTCGACTTCGACTTCTACAGTTCGATGGTCTGCAGCAAAATCAAAGGTCAAGAAGGATGTCGACACAAAGGCTTCCAAGGGCAGGAAATTGAGATATCATGTACAAGAAAAGATCCAGGGATTTGACACCCCCAGAAATGTTCTAACATGGGATGACGAGCAGATTGAGTAAGTTCTAAATCATCAACATGCACGACTAAAAGTGATAGCTAATCTGACAAAAAAAATAGGGATTTATTTTCTTCTCTATTGGGCAGAAGAGTGCAGGTAGATGAAGCATTGCCTTCCGACCAGAGCGAGTCAGAGCCAGAAAACGATGGTCTACAGATTTTCGGATAGGGAAACTTCAACTAGAATCATATTCAACTAATGCATTACGTCCTTGAGATTGTCTTTTCTTTCTTGCGCCCAAATCAATTTCGAATGATGGCTTGGAGCGTTCTGCAATATCTTTAATTGCAGTTCTACCTGAGACCTTAGAGCCTGTAAATCCTACTTTCCGAGCATCTTCAGAATCCTGCTCTGAGGCCTCAGCCAGACGGATTCCCAATGAATGCATGTCCTGCAATCTCTTCATATCATCTTCTTTGGATTTCAGTCTTTTCTTTTCGATCTATTTAATAGGCATTAGAGCCAGGCACTTAAGTTAGACTCAGGTCAAACACTTACTCGAAATGACCGCCGCAATCTCTGTGACTGGGTGTAGACATCATCCCATTTCTCTTTATTAGATTCGTACAGTTCAGCAATCTCCTTACTGCTCTTATCTAGTTTAGTTTTTTGAATAGTTTCTCTCTCCACTTTAGCAAAAGTATCAAGGGTTTCCTCTTCCTTCTTTGCAGCAAGAGCAGCAATATACTCGCCGCCTCCTACTACAGCAGTTCTACGAGCACCAGAGACAACTTCGTAATCCGAATTTTGAGGATCAGTCTTGAGTTCGATCTTAGATCCGCAGAGATGGCATTTTATTCCGAAACTCCATATCGGTATAGACAAGTAGTCGCCGGCCTGCTTCTTTTCAGCATTGAACCGCACCCCTCGAGCAACTCTCTTCTCACATGAGCCGCAGTATATATCATAAGGCAGAGCAAATCGTACTATTGTAATCCCCTGACCTGCTTTCCTTCCGCGGTTGCCCAACCCGTGCCTTCCAGCCAGCTGGTTCAAGGTGCTCTTTCCATCTACAAATAAAGTTAAAAAATCGATTTCGCGACATCCGAGAAGAAAAACCTTACCATAGTCCGGCGGATAATATTTGTTATATCCTAGACAATTAGTCTCACAGTGTTATATATATACCTGTCTCCTATGGCATACCTTGCATGACGATTTGTCTGGCTGCGGACAAGATCAAAAAGTTGATGCCAAACAACTACTTTTACGTACCAGTCGCGTAAATGTACGGCGATTTAGCGACTAAGCTAATACAAGACTCGAAGCGTACGTTGGGTCTTGATGCGCTTCCGCTATATCAGGAGGAGGTAGTACGGGGTGTGGCACGCGAGATACGCGACTTGTTTCGCGATGTTGAAGAGACTATGAACAACTACGACGGCGAGTTTGATCCGACTCAGGACCGTAAAACGTCATGTGCACTGTTTGTACAGCATTTGTGCATGCGACGAGATAAACGATGCCTAATGGCATACCAGAGACTGAGAGCAGAGCGCATAGTGGGCATGACCTGGAATGACACCGATATGCTTGATCAAGGAGCTATATACAACCTCAACCATAACGAGCAGGATTATTTACGAAGCTATGCAGAGATTCTAGTGGACTATAAAGGTGAATGGAGTGAAATTGATCTGACAGGGTCACTGGACCCTCCTAGAGATGTATTTATTGACGTGCGAGTCCTGAAAGATGCTGGCGAGATCCAGACCGAATATGGGTAAGTGTGCTTTCCTGATTATAATGACAGTGTAATATCAGGTGATACTAATGATCTAGCGTATTCAATTTGACTAAAAATAGCCAATATTTTGTTCGTCAAGCGGACGTTCAACGTTTGATTCAACAAGGCTATCTTCAGAAGCTGTAGATTATTATTATTCTTATTACTGCTATTTATCTTTAAACTACTGAGAACACGAAGTAGTAATATACATTATTCGAAATAACCACCGGAATTCAAGAAAAAGCAGCTGCTGTAATCAAGAACTCATTGGAACCCCACAGATGCTGTAGCGGCATAAGTTCCCAAACGTTGAGCTCCGCCACAGAACGCTTCATTTGTAAACCAAACTACACTACGACTCCATCCAACTTACGTATAGTTTATCATCAATCTTTCGCATAACAGAATAATGCCCCCTAAAGCAGACTGGGAAAAGTATAAGCCGCCAGCAGAGGACGGTGAAGAAAAGCCACAAGAGGACATTGTACCTCTTTCAGAGGGAGATATCCAGGTACTGAAGACTTACGGAGCTGCACCGTATGGCGGTTCTCTTAAGAAGATAGAGAAAGACATCAAAGACCTTCAGCATCGAATCAATGAAAAGATTGGAGTTAAAGAGTCTGATACTGGACTAGCGCCACCCCATTTATGGGATCTGGCTGCCGACAAACAGACAATGTCTCAAGAACAACCATTGCAAGTGGCGAGATGCACAAAGATCATTCAAAGCCCGGAGGACCCCGACAAGGCTAAATATGTCATCAATGTAAAGCAGATTGCGAAGTTCGTTGTTAGCCTGGGTGATCGAGTCAGTCCAACTGATATTGAAGAGGGAATGCGCGTTGGTGTCGAGCGTAATAAATATCAGATTATGCTACCGCTTCCTCCAAGGATCGATCCGTCTGTTACAATGATGACGGTCGAGGAGAAGCCAGATGTAACATATGGTGATGTTGGTGGCTGCAAAGATCAGATAGAAAAACTTCGAGAAGTCGTCGAATTACCACTATTATCTCCGGAGCGATTTGCAAGCCTTGGTATCGATCCGCCGAAGGGAATTCTCCTCTACGGTCCTCCAGGTACTGGCAAAACTCTTTGCGCACGTGCAGTTGCCAATCGTACGGATGCCACTTTTATTCGAGTTATTGGATCCGAACTAGTGCAGAAGTATGTAGGGGAGGGTGCACGAATGGTGAGAGAACTATTTGAAATGGCTAGAACCAAGAAAGCCTGCATTATTTTCTTTGATGAAGTCGATGCCATTGGAGGTGCCCGATTTGACGATGGTGCCGGTGGTGATAATGAAGTACAGAGAACCATGTTGGAATTGATCACGCAGTTGGACGGATTCGATCCTAGAGGTAACATAAAGGTTATGTTTGCCACGAATCGTCCAAACACACTTGATCCCGCGCTACTTCGACCTGGTCGTATAGACCGAAAAGTCGAATTCAGCTTGCCCGATCTTGAGGGCCGAGCGAATATCTTTCGAATCCACTCCAAGAGCATGTCAGTGGACCGTGATATTCGTTGGGAGCTAATTTCTAGACTATGTCCAAATAGTACTGGTGCAGAGTTGCGATCTGTCTGCACAGAAGCTGGTATGTTTGCTATTCGAGCTAGACGAAAGGTGGCTACTGAGAAGGACTTCTTGGCTGCTGTTGATAAGGTCATCAAGGGAAATCTTAAGTTCAGTAGTACTTCACAGTATATGCAATATAATTAAATAAATTAGTTGGTTTCTTCTTCTTCATTGTCACTCTATGAGTTGGTCAAATTGGTTGTATCGTTGCCGGTCTTCTCTACTCCCACCATGACACAAGGCCCATTCCATCTGCTTGGCATGATCCTAAAATTGAATACGGAGGATTGTTTGACGTAACTGCACTTGCATGGTCTTCAGTGCTTGTTTCTCCTGGGGGCCCCGTAGGATGCTGTTCTGAAAATGTTTCCTGCTCAACCCTGAAACGAATCTTCTCATTTGTATCGATATAAAAATCATTTTCGGGGGTCTTCCATACCCATGCTTGTTCTCTAGGCACAAAAACACAAGATTCGAATAATAGCGATTTCGGTATGTATATGTCGTCGAAGAACTCCATTTTAATCTTTAGCCCATCTTCACTGCATGATGAGACCCAGCCTACCAGTATTTCCCCTACAAATGGCCGGAATACCACTAGCCGAAATACGGTTTTGACGAATACTGCACCGTCGCCAGGCTTGATCATCCCGTCCCCAAACTCCTCTATATCATACATGCATATACACAACCCGACCTTATGAACCACCCGGTTTGCGTACTTTTTATTAATCTCATCCTCCAGTGCCTCGGCGGCTGGCCTACTGAATGTCGCTGGCTCCAGACGTATAATGTCTGATATTTTGCTCAGCACGAACATCAGGCGTTGGTTAGGTTGTTCTCAGAGTGTGAAAAATTCCGAGCCGCATCTTCCAACATGAGAAGTTCGACACAGTGTAGATTCTAGTCCGTTGCTTGAGGAACGGGCGACCTAATAGGATAAAGCACTGGTGGAGAGTAGATAGACGTATGATGGTATGATCGAATATATATATACTGAGATGTATAGTCGTTATATCTAGATGCACTTGTACGTATCCATGTAATAATAATAACAGTAATAATCACGAGCAACCCAGAGACCGGATTAACTACGATAGTCAGCGGTCAGTAAAGGAGCCCGTACTAAATAATCTGCCTAGATCAGATAACTTCAAAAAGTCGAGCATCAGTCAGTGGCTTCGCAGTCTGGCCGAATATTCAGAGATAATGAATCTTACTAAGCATGCCCGTGTATCTTACGTAAGAGCTCTCTCCCGATGGTTTCGCTCGTCGGAAATTTTCGCGACCTCGCCATTAGGTTGCAGTTGATTGGCCAATTGGCAGAGGTAGCCGGTCCCCGGATTAGTGGGAAGAAGTTCCATACATTTTTCCAAACCTACTCCAACTAAACCACCTCAACTGCTTTGAAGAAGCCGATTGGCCTGTACTATTTTGTACCTATTTCTGTTTACGCTGTTGTTCATTCTGAGATTCGGTTATTGCATATAGCTGCCCTCGCACTGGACAATGTTGAGTTCATTAAGACGATCTGGTTTGGTACGTTCGCGCTCTAGTGAAGATGCCCTTCTTAATGCTGCAGCGTTTAGCTAATGTTTGTCTCGATTTTAGAATACGGCCAAGGTCTCTTCTTATAGGTCGTTCCATGCCTCGTCATCGGTGGCCAAGGTGTTTGCGCAGCAGGTACGTGGGCTCTATCAAGTGGGTCTAGTAAGTTACGTGATCTAACGGCCGTATAATCTAGCCTCTAAGAGCCAAGGAAGCGTCGTCGCATGTCAGTTCCAAATATCCGGTGATTGTAAGTATCTGTCCTTGTTACTTTGGGTCGTTTGCTGTTGTTGTCTAACCGACTCTCAGGATCACGAATACGATTGTATTGTTGTGGGAGCTGGAGGAGCTGGCCTCAGAGCAGCATTCGGTCTCGCAGAGGCTGGATTTAATACTGCATGTATCTCGAAGCTTTTCCCTACCCGTTCGCATACAGTAGCAGCACAAGGTGGAATTAATGCTGCGCTCGGGAATATGCACAAGGATGACTGGCACTGGCACATGTACGACACTGTCAAGGGATCTGACTGGCTAGGAGATCAGGATGCCATTCATTATATGACCAAGGAGGCTCCTCAGTCAATTATCGAACTAGAGCACTATGGTGTTCCTTTCTCGAGAACCGAAGAAGGCCGAATATACCAGCGTGCCTTTGGTGGTCAAGCCAAGGAATACGGCAAGGGTGGCCAGGCATATCGAACTTGCGCTGTTGCTGACAGAACTGGTCATGCTTTGCTGCACAGTTTATACGGACAATCTCTAAGGCACAATACCAATTTCTTCATTGAGTACTTTGCTATGGACTTGTTGATGGAGGATGGAGAGTGCGTTGGTGTCATGGCCTATAACCAAGAAGATGGTACGCTTCATCGATTCCGGGCTCACAAAACTGTGCTGGCTACCGGTGGATACGGAAGAGCTTACTTCTCATGTACATCTGCTCATACCTGTACTGGTGATGGTTTGGCTATGGTATCACGTGCCGGTCTTCCTTTGCAAGATCTTGAGTTCGTCCAATTCCACCCCACTGGTATCTATGGCTCGGGATGCTTGATCACTGAAGGATCGCGAGGAGAGGGTGGTTTCTTGCTGAACAAGAATGGTGAGCGATTTATGGAGCGATATGCACCGACTGCTAAAGATTTGGCTTCAAGAGATGTCGTTTCTCGATCCATGACTCTTGAAATCCGAGAAGGTAGAGGTGTTGGTCCTGAAAATGACCACATCTTCCTGCAATTGTCACATCTCCCCGCGTCAGTATTGCACGAGCGTCTTCCTGGTATCTCTGAGACTGCTGCTATCTTTGCCGGCGTCGATGTCACTAAAGAGCCTATTCCTGTGTTGCCCACTGTCCACTACAATATGGGTGGTATTCCTACTAAGTGGACTGGTGAGGCTCTAACTATCGATGAAAACGGCAAAGACAAGGTCGTTCCTGGTCTCTATGCCTGTGGTGAAGCAGCCTGTGTTTCCGTTCATGGTGCAAACCGATTGGGTGCTAACTCTCTTTTGGATCTGGTCGTGTTTGGTCGTGCTGTTGCCCATACAATTCGAGATGAGTTGACTCCTGGTACTCCTCTGAAACCCGTCTCTGCTGATATCGGTCATGAGTCCATTGCCAACTTAGATGCTGTTCGAACGGCCACGGGCTCCATGTCCACCGCTGAAATCAGAGCTAACATGCAGAGGACCATGCAACGGGATGTATCTGTGTTCCGAACCCAAGAATCACTGGAAGAGGGCTGCGAGAAGATTACTGAGGTCGACAAGTCATTGGTTAACTTGGGTACCACAGATAGATCCATGATCTGGAACTCCGATCTGGTAGAATCCTTGGAATTGCAGAACTTACTCACCTGTGCTATGCAGACTGCTCATTCTGCTGTCGCGCGAAAGGAGTCTAGAGGAGCACATGCTCGTGAGGACTTCCCCGATCGTGACGATACTAACTGGATGAAGCATACTTTGTCGTGGCATGAAAAGTCTGGCGATCCTGTTAAGCTTGCATACAGAAATGTTATCTCTACCACCCTGGATGTGAACGACTGCAAGCCTGTGCCACCCGCTAAGCGTGTTTACTAAATGGCTTATAATTTGATTTAGGTACATATCCACTGTCCATATTATATAAATAATTTACCTTTTCTTTTATAACTAACAACTCGAGATTTTGTCCTCAATATCCAGTAGTTTGCAAAAATCCTGTGTCTGGTTATTAGGCACCAGTTTCGGCTGCTTCGATTTCATATCGTCTGGAGATAGGACAGGAGTGAGCTGTTTGAAGTTAAGAGGTACTTCAAGTAGTCCCTTGTCAACAATATTTTTTTTGACCCATTCTTGTTCCTTTTCGAGGCTCGGCTTGATAGTAGAGAGGTCTGAAGGTAAATCCTCACCCATATTTCGTCCAAACGTAAAATATTGATGCATAAGACGACTTATCGCCAGCCACTCAGGATCATAGCTTAATGGGCTATGAACTGTATTTAGCTCTTCACCATCTCTAGTTCTCTTTTTACCAACTGAAGTTGTATCATCCTCGACTTCCATATCCCAGATCTGTAGATAATCTCGCTTAGGTAGGCATTTGTCGAGGGCCAAAAAGTTTGTGCTTTTGGCCTTTGATTGACCATCAGCCTTTTCTTTATCCTGCGCACCTAGATCAATATCCAGATCTAAGCTGATCTCATCATCGTTTATAACCCCCTCGATTTCATGATCAACTTTTGCTTCGAATCGCACATGTAAATGAGCACTCAACCACCACATTGGCCTAAGACTATAGAGCAGATCCATAGCTGGAGGAGATCCGAGTTGACCTGAATCTACATCTCTCTTGAAGTATGGCTTGACACTAAGCAGCCGGGAGAGGTCTCCGAAATGCTCAACCCCCGCTGGCCAGTCATGCGATAACATTAAGTCGAGCGGTTCCTTGACAAGTCCTAGCTTTAACACCTCAAACCGACGAATATGGTATACAGAGCGTTCCGAGCTTCGATCGTAAGGAACACATTCAAAATGGGGTCGGTTGTAATTAAATTTCTTCCAAATACCTGATAGCCCACCTATTCTAAGTCCACGGAAGTTGATGATACCAGCAGCACCAAGGTAGTAGATATTCGGGGCCACCCAACCGCCGTAAAACAATTCCTGGAGGTAGTTGCTCGCTTCATGATTCCCACCAATAAATATGGTAAGATATGGAGCTACTTTTTCGCCAGTGTAGTACTTATGAAAATCTCCAAACTGACGATACTTTGGCGGCACGGCCATACAATTCAGGTCTTGCTCTGTCCGAACGGCTTGAAAATCACCTCCAATCAGCAGCAGATCTAAGCTCTCACCATTCAGTTTATGCTCAATCTGGCTATATATCTTGTTTAGTTCTCCGTGACAGCATCCTTCGAACGCAATTTTCAACGTTCTTTTTGACATTGATGCGGAGAAACAGTCGTTGAATATCTGACTTGGAATATCATTTCAAAACCTGTAATTCTAAAATAGCATCATTTACCTATATGGCTAATCTTTCTACTATATATATGCCGTGTACTTAGAACTTGTAAACTTGCTCCTTGTCATAACCGAGCTCTTTCAAGCTACCGGTGAGCTCGCCCTGGTCCTTAGGAGAAACCTTGTCACCAGAAATGAACTTGTAGAAAGGTGGGGGTCCACAAACAAAGATCTTGATATTCTTAGAGTCAGGTCCAGATATGTTCTTCTCCAAGTATTCCTTGCTGACGAAGCCAGTCTGTCCCTTCCACCCAGCACTGGGCTTGTCAAGGAAATAAGTCACCTTGAACTGATCAGAATGAGTCTTTGCATACTTATCAAGCTCGGACTTCAATAGGATATCTTCCTCTGTGACATTAGCGTAAATAAGGTTGATCTTAGTCTTGTCAGTGGGCTTTTTGAGGATTTCGTGAACCAATTGATACAGAGGAGTAATACCAGTACCTGCACCGAGCAAAGTGATCTCATCATGCTTGTTCTCTTCCCACTTGTACTTAGGCAACGGTCCCTTGAATGCCAAACTATCTCCAACTGCAAGGCCGTGAATATGCTTACTCATTAAGCCCGCGTCGTAGTTCTTAATAACCAATTCAAATTCACCCTCAAGCTCCGGGTCAGAGACAGGAGTATAGGGACGAAGCACATTCTTGCCATTTTCCCGAGTGAACTTGGTAAGGATTGCGGACGCAGTCTCGAGACCGAGTACATGATCCTTTGGAAGTTCGAATGTGAACTTCTTGACCTGTTTGATAAATTCCATTAGTCTTTTCCGATTCTTGCGAGCTTCACAGTCAGGCTCCAAATCCACTTACATTATGGCTCACAGGAGTGATTTTAGCGAGCTTGAGGTCAACCCATTGGTCGTCGCCGAGAAGCACCTTGGGCTTAGTATCAGCACGCACCTTGAAGGCCGAGCTGGAGTAGAAATAATAACCCAAAACAACTGAGACCCCGGCAATGGCAGGTGCCATCTTCATATACCCAGAGCTTCTAGCCGAGGTAGGTGCCATGGAAGAAATGCCTCTGGCCTATTCGAGATTCGAGTTAGTTGCGCTCGCTGACCAATGAAAATCAAAAGCACGGCACTGCGAGTAAAAAAGGCAAACAAAACTTACGTTAGAGGACTTGAACTGACGAGCGGCAGGTCTCAAGAAACTGGCAGCTGATCGAAACGACATAGTATTCTCGCTATCAAAGTGTTCAAATGGATTCAATTGAGTCGTAAGGAAGAGTTCTTTCTAAGCGCTGAGATAACTAGTGGAAGGTTACGATACATCACGCAAAATGGCGGACCCTGAACTCCGGGCCCCCAAATTGCTAATATTCCGCGATAATAGTGCCACTGCGTATATACAGCGCAGTGCCGCAGGTTCATGCTAATAATTCCAATGAATGCAACCCTGGGTCGCCCTATCGAGACTCTATATGATTTAGTCTCCTGTGGTCACAGTTTATTCCGACTGCCGTCTATGTATCCACTGCAGGCTCGGCTCAATCATGGCCGCTTCCACTATAACAATAATGACTGGTAACTGACTTAGAATTCATTTGTGAAAGATTGCAACTACGACCGAACTGATTCGTTCCGATATTTGGTATAATTCTTCATGTCGTTGTCATCGTATCTGGCTCTTCTCCAGGCCAGGGTTACAGTGTTTAATAAGTTAGCGGAGAACTCAAGCAATATTCCTAGCTCACCCCACATTACTTATGAACACCTCGACTACAGTTTCCGAGCTGGTATCTCTAACTAGGAGGATAATACCTCCTCTCCTGGAGAAGTTTCACAAAGGGCAAGGTTGGTAACAATTCTTTGAGTGCGATAGAACCGTCACTAATAATCAATTGTCGAATAGCTGGCAGAGTCGCAATCATAGGCGGATGCGAGGAGTAAGTATATAGATTCAGGGATCCCCCGCCGCTAGAAGTAATGCTAATGCTGCAGCTATACGGGGGCGCCGTACTTTTCTGCAGTTGCAGCTACGCTTCTTGGAGCTGATATGTCACATATCATCTGCGAAAAGAATGCCGGACAGGTCATCAAGACCTATTCGCCGAACCTGATGGTACATCCTTATTTATATGATTCGAGCTCACTGCCTAAGGAAATGACTACGGAAAAGATCATGGCTAAGGTTAATGGCCTGTTGGATCGGATCCATGTGATCGTCGTGGGACCGGGACTCGGACGCGACAAGGTTCTCTTGGATATTAGCTCCAAAATTATCGAGGAAGCCAAGCACAGGAAGATGCCGATTGTAATTGATGCTGATGGGCTGTATCTCATTCAGAATAATCCAGAGCTTATCCGAGGATATGAGTCTGCCATATTGACGCCAAATGTGGTGGAATTCCAGCGACTGCAGAAGTCGGTGGGGCTCGAGCTAGATACGTCAAATCCGACCGAGAATGCTCTCAAGCTATCTCAGAAATTCGAGAATGTCACGGTTCTACAGAAAGGTCAGGTTGACTACATTTCCAATGGTAAAACAGTAGTCAAAAACGACATGCCAGGAGGGCTCAAGCGCGTGAGTGGTCAGGGCGATACTTTGTCAGGATCAATTGCCACGTTTCTGGCTTGGAAGCTTGCATACCAGAGCAATCTATGGGACCACAGTAAGGAGGAAGACATCGGCGACCCGGAGTTGATGCTTCTTGCTGCATTTGGAGCTTCTGCGATTACAAGACTCGCGTCGAAACGAGCATTTGAAAATCACGGTAGAGCTGTGCTAACCTCTGATATATCAGCGCAGGTCGGTAGTGCATATGAAGGGCTGTTTAATTGACCATCTATTGGAAGCCGAACCCACTTGTGAATTATTTAATTATATAGTTGCTTATTACAGCTACTGTGATTGCGTCAGGTTCTTGTATGTTTCGTAGGCACTCCTTTCTACCCAGTTATGTGCCAACTTACCGTCTCTGATCTCCCATACCGCAGTACCAGTGATTCTGATGGGCTCAAGATCGGGCCTAAGACCAAAAATACCATTGTTGAACCCTCGTAGGATGAACCTAGATACCACCCTGGTGCCGTCCTTGCTCTCAAATATTTCAACATTTGTCAGATTCATTTCACTTATGTAAGAGCTGAAGAATTTAACCCATTGCTTGAATTTTTCGCGACCAGCTATATCGACTCCGGCATTTGTAATTATGAAATCCTCGGTCATTAGTCTGTCAATTATATCCCAGTCATATGGTGCGGACCAGACGTTATTCCAGAAGTAGAGAACCTTATCGATAGGACTGAGACTTTCCAAATCAATGCTTGACATTATTTGACAGGTGTAAATAGATTTAAAGCGGATTACTGTGGTGCTTGACGTATAAGCTAGTACTCCTTTAAGAGCGGGGTTGTGCATGTTTTCAGTCCCACGACGACTATGCATGCATATCATCAGTAGGTATTGAGAACACCGAAGAGACGCTTCTCACCAGACACAATATCTATTTCACTTAAACGCTATAGTTTGTAGATGTATCTTGGAGCGTGAGAAAGTCTCCAAAGACCCTCAGCCATTGAGTCCGCAAGTTTGCTGGTCTTCAGTGAGACGAACAAACCATGCATTCGGAGCGGCACTATGAAACCAATTCCTATGATCACCAGCAGACTAACAGACGAGACTTGCCGAAATGGCTAAGAGTAAGGTGTGGAATTCAGTTGTAGACACTCTCGAGAATAAACAGTAGGCGCGGGGAGAGTGGGGAGACCTTTTTATAAGCTCGGAATATCTTCCGTCGTCATAATCCCAAAGAACCACCTCATCTAAAAGCAACCACCACCATACTTATTAGCAACCATGAGCGCAGAACAGAATTCAGTCGACTCTTTGAAAGCAGAGGTTGATTTGCTTATCAAGCAAGTTAAGAAGAACTCAAGTGCGATTATCGATACTGGTCGACAAGTTCTTAGCATTCAGATTGAAAAGGAGAGACAGAGACTTCGTGGTCTTGACTCTAAGCTTGGAGATTCATCTACTGGAAAGGACGACGACGCATCGGATGATGGCTCCGGTCCGTTGGATTCAGATGATATTGTACAGCTGGTCACCGAACTCCAGGGCCAGTTGGACATCTTGGATGAACGATCCATCAGGAGAAATGCGAATGGGTTCTTGACCAGTGACTCAGACAGGGTTGCTCCGATTCCCGGAAGGGACGGGGAATACCCGTCTGAAGAAGAGAAGTTCCCAGAAACTTTACAGGAACTCAAGAACTTAAGTTCATCGCAGATTGAGTACTGGCTTAGGTGGTATGAGCTGCTGCCTCCGGATGAGCAGGAACTGCAAGATCTTCTCACGGAAGCAGGAACCACTATGGAAGAGCTTGGGGTCGACAAACCACCCAAAATTCAATGGAGCACTGAGCAGGAGAATACGTACTTTGACACTTTTGCCAGGTTCATAGGGGTTAGGACCAGAAGAACACATGGTGCTTGGTGAAATAAAAGTCTCTCCACCCTTTCACAAGTTCATCTTTTTTTCTTAAAGTAATAGCTGGACTTATATAAATAATTAAATTTTACTTCTAAATACAATAGTCTTGCGACTATCCGTTTAGATTGCGAGGAATCGCCCCGCTAAAGCATTATTCCGCGATTGGCACTTGCGACATCTCCAAATTCATAGCTTCAATATGTTCCTGCTCACTGATTTTTCGTACGACAATCACCAATTCGCAGCCAGGTGCAGCTGAAAACTTCGCGAACCTTATCTGCGAATCATCGTCTCAACCATCCATTATAGAAAACATATACCGTTGACAAACTTCATCGCAGTAATCACAGCACTTAACGGGACTGAAGCATTAGTGCCTCTGGATTTAGAGAGATTGAGATGTGCTACAGAGGTAGAACAGTCACCAAGTAACTCCATGCTCACCACAGGTGTCTTGGTGCGAGATGCAGCAGAGCCTTCCAAATTCTTGAAGTAGAAAGTTCCCTTCTCCGGCACAGGAGCGATTTTGATTATGGTGACAAGGCAATTTTCATGATATTTATATTTGCTGGCATGCTACAGCCTCAATTAACATCACTTTTCAATATCGATTTTGTAACAACCAGAACTGAAATAGCACTTGAAAAAAATTAAATATTGCAGTCTAACGACTGCAAATCATTGAATAGAAATGATCGAAATGATGCGGTACCACAACCGTATATGCCCGGTTATGCACCTTGATTGAACTTATCTTATTGGAAAAAGGTAATTCTCTTAAAATAAATTTGCTTACCATGAAATTGGAAGGTTTATATTAATGAGATCGCTTTTTGGCCAGCGTTGCAAACCAGGGTTCCAACTCCAGTTCTAGTTTGGGAAAACTTTGCACTACAGTAACTGAGTTGAACTGCGTGAGGTATATTTAGTGGAGCTCTTTAGGCATAATTTAGGCTGCTCTTCCTTTTCATTGGAAGTTGTCTCCATGCTTAGTACGGCAGTTCCAAGGATTTCAGGCCACCATGCTGCAGCGCAATCAGACATGAAGAATTTATGTTCCTGGATGATATATTCTATATTCCTTATTTGTCTTTTCTTTTATAAGGTTCAAGGTCGGAAAATTGTTAAAGCGTCTCCTCGACGTTACAGCGGGAACCAGAACTACAAGTGCGGCGTTCCGCTCCTATGCAGGGGCCTTGCATATGAGACGGCTCACACCTCGCGATAGATTCAGCAACAAAAGATAGATTACTTGAGTTTATGAAAAATAAATAAATAGACAGAAATAAATAAACCGCACCTCTAAAGAAAAGATGGCAGGTAATTTCTCGAAATATAATATAAATAAAATAACTCGGCCCTAGAGCGGTGACAGCCAAGTACAAGTAAAAATAGATATGGACCCTCCAAGTACGATTGGTAGATTGATACAATTATAGTGGATCAAGAGAAAAGACCACAAAAGGTAATCTGCATGCAACATTATGGCCGCTTAAGCTACCCTTGACGCATCAAATCTGTTGCTCGTTGTTTTTCTGCCCAGCGAACGATTCGTTCCAAAGAATCTTGACTCAACTCAAAAAATTCATCAGTATAGTTTCTACCTGCCGGGGGGTAGTCAAGAATACTATGAGAATGAACCGGAAGAGAATTGGATACTGTCCACCTGCCATCAACTTGACGCACGGTGCATTCGCTTGTAACTGTGCGAAAAGATCACTGATATATTGTAGTCTGCCATTTTCTCTGTAATTGCATTCGTAGAAGTCGAAACTGTTCACCTCATCATCAGGAATGTAAGGATACATCTCCTGTATTTAGCTCGATGCCTGGCGTCATGCCGTTTTCTGGCTGATTCGAGGAGCGGCCCGGTTCCATTCCTATCTCGTTCGTCTAATGTATCCAGGTCGAGAGTCAAAATATGATTATCCTGGGAAATCTGTCGATTGAAGCACCATAACGCGGCCTTTTTGAAGTCACGGGTCAGGGTCTAAAACTCAACTGCTTCCAGCTCTTGTCTTGTGGGCTCATTTTGCCTAGTGAGACCTCTAAGGGCCATACCGGCATTGGTCTCACGAGACGGCCTAGATGGAGTTCCAATGTTGTCTTTATCTCTCGCTTCTCTGACCATCTGTCTTAGCACGTCAACAATCTGTTCTGCACGCAGCGCACTGTAAATCTTGAAGGTATAACTGGCCACGGATTTGTTTGCCAGAAATACACCGCTGCAGAAAGGAGCCAATCCCCGGTGAATAATTGGCGTATCTTTTTCGTGACATGAGCTAGACTCTGCGACTCTGCGAATTCCCCCAGAAATCCTCCTAAGCACCGTAGCAGTTCACTGAGAACCAGGTCCCTGCAACAACCAGTGATACAGAAATCCGGTGCTATACCACCTCCTGTAGGAAGTTCGTGTCTCTCAGATCCACCACTCGTGGTTATATCACGGTATCCCTGCGCTTCAATTTCATCTAGCAAAGCGCTTCCAGACTCGTTGCGGATCGTTACATGAGCATTTCCACGCGTAGCAAGAATAAAATATCCTTCAGACGGATTGTAGTCAGCTGTTCCTTTACTGGCAAATTCATCGAATGCCAAAATATATATTCCTGCATTTCTTCTCCGTGTTGCAGTTGTAGATTTTAACAACGAGGTCGTGGTCTGTTTCCGTGCACATGAATTCCTCAAAATTACTAACAAACGAATCTGAGAACGACTTTCTCTTTGCAGGAGATAAAGAGTTATAATCCCCGACTAGTATGAGCACACTTTGCTTTTCTGTTCGAAAAGCTCCATCCGTTGGCCGTTACTGTGGCCAGCCATGTGTTAAAAACTGAGCATATGAAGAGGAATAACAATGAGTACCTGACAGATCTTCAGCGCAGGCTTAAAGTTAGCTACTTGTTTTAACCAGGGCAGACAACTTCAATCTGCCGACACGTTAGCCTGGTTGGTATTAAGTTCGGTTAATCTGTCGTGAAGTTGTGAGACGTGGCTTAAGAACTGTTTCGAATGCGATTTCACGGAGAAATCAGATCATGCTAAGTTCCAGGATGTATTGATGCATAAATATTTATTTTCGTCCTATAAAATACCAGATCGTGTCTATCGTTTACAGTTTTTCAAAATAAGCACTGGATAATGAGCTTTTTTTCGCGAGCCCTATAACGCGCGCGCGCGCCCAAGTTGGAGGCTCAACACATGTTTATATTTGAAACTCCACCTCCGCCAATATTATCGTGAACAAGAAATCTTCAATTTTTTATGTCGTCGCCACGGACTATAAATAAATTGGAGCCGAACTCTTCGAGGCGGGAAGCAACTAGTAATAGTAATAGCCTAGTCTCTGGGAGCTTTTCTTTCCAGCAGGCCTCTATTCGTCTCGGATCACCAGTGACTGCGTTCCCAGTCTCTGGTAATCGGGACGACAATGGCGGAACCGAAGCGGATGCTTCAGATGCGGATTCTAAAGCCAGGTCAGTCCAGCGAGGATTTGCTGGACCAGAGGATGAATCCAGCACGCTCAGTGTTCCATCAAAGCCTGTATCTCGTCGCAGTTCAAGATTACATAGGCCCAGCTCCCCCAGCGGGCTCTCCAAGTTCATTGGTGCGACCACTCCTTCATCCGGGTCTCAAATAGGCAATGCGGGGATTGATAGTAGTGCTGTATCGACGCATTCAATGGACCTGGATAATCCGGATCCAGAAGTAGTCAAAGCCGTGGGTAGGCATTTAGTGAAGGATAATGAGACTGACCAGACTTCGTACGGCGCCGTGGACACGGACGATCAATTTGCATCATTAAAACTACAAGGGGGTGATATCACTAGACAACTGTACAACTGGCAGAGAGAGCATGAAGACGGGGGCGAATCGTCAGGACGAAGGGGTAGGTCACGTTCTTTTGATCTTCCTCGAGTGCCTACGAAAGGCCCTGACTCCGTTCAGCCTATGCTCGCAAAGGATATCAAAGCCCCTGGGGGTTTTCGAAGAAATTTCATTGTTCACAGAGCAAGAGCAGCTGATCCAGAAAATTTGACTGGCTCTCATCCCACATTCCTGACTAGAAATTTTATAGAGTTCTTGAGCATATATGGGCATTTTGCAGGTGAGGAGTTAGAAGAAGAATATGAGGACGAGGAGGAAGAGGAGGAAGGCGAAGAAGAAGAGGAGACCAGTGAGACTAGTGCACTTATGACACCACGCAGACCAAGGCATATTCGGAAGAAGTCTTCTCTACATCCCGGTGGTGGAAGCGCCTCGGCTACCAAAGCTGTCATGTTACTGCTTAAGAGCTTTGTTGGGACTGGAGTCTTGTTCTTACCGAAGGCATACTCAAATGGAGGCATATTATTTTCATCTGTTGTTTTGGTTGGAGTATCTCTGCTATCTTACTGGTGCTTTTTGCTATTGATTGCAAGCAAAGAGAAAGTTGGCGTCGCTAGTTTTGGTGACATCGGCGGCGCCTTATATGGACCAAAAATGCGACAACTGATTCTGACCTCCATTGTAGTCTCTCAGATTGGGTTTGCTGCTGCATATATTGTCTTTGTATCCGAGAATCTTCAAGCATTTGTGCTCGCAATTACAAAGAATTCTCAGGAAGTGAAAGTGGAGACTTTTATTTTCCTACAACTCATTATATTCCTACCTCTTTCAATGATAAGAGACCTTGCAAAGCTGTCTGGTACGGCACTCATTGCGGATTTCTTTATTCTTTTAGGTTTGGTGTACTTGTACTTTTGGGGTACTCAGACTCTGATCTTTGAAGGAATTGCTGATGTTGAACTGTTCCAACCTGATACATGGACACTTTTCATTGGCACAGCCATATTCACGTATGAAGGTATAGGTCTGATAATCCCTATCCAGGAAAGCATGAAGAGGCCAGAGAAATTCACTCCGGTGCTTGCTGGAGTAATGGTTGGAATAACCTTTGTGTTTGTGTCTATTGGGGCATTGCTATATGCTGCCTATGGATCCAGTGTCCAGACTGTGATTCTGCTCAACTTGCCTCAGGATAGCAAAGTGGTCAACACTATCCAACTGCTTTATTCAGTGGCAATCTTACTGAGCACACCGTTGCAGCTGTTCCCAGCAATTCGAATAATGGAAAACTGGCTATTTGTCCGCAGTGGGAAGTATAATAACAAAATTAAGTGGCAGAAGAACGTGTTCCGATTCTTTTTGGTGTTTTTCACTGCGTTTGTAGCATGGGGAGGAGCAGATGATTTGGACAAATTCGTGGCATTGGTAGGCAGTTTTGCATGCATTCCTCTGGTTTATGTGTACCCTCCTCTTCTTCACATGAAGACCATTGACAACAGTAGACTGGCATATTCTGCAGACATTGCATTATGTATTCTTGGAATGGCTGCTATGGTATACACCACGTATGGTACTCTGAGCAGCTGGATAAGCAGTTAAATAGTATAAATTGTAACTAATAGAACCCAGGTTTCAGACTAGTGTATAATCGATAGCAGTGCGTCTCTTTGGCATATCTTGTAGAATCCGATCAATTACGAGATTCCATGTCACTAATGGTCGCTCAAGACTAGAAAGCTCCCAAGGATTACAGAGTATTTTGATAGCACAAGGGATAACTCAAAGTCTTTGGTTGGCTTACATGTCGAAAACAGTGAGTTCAAGTAAGATAAAGCATTGCGTCAGCTAAATCGAGACACTTTCCTCCTCCCACGACCATAGGACGCATCCAGCATACTCCTCTATATATGAAGTGGTTCTACATTTAAGGAGAATCCCTGAAGAGATGAATTTATTCTATCCTGCGTATCATAACTAGCTGGTTTCGTCAATCCGCTTGCCACTATGAAATGCCATATTGTCCCGGAATGCTATATATTCCGAATCAGCATAACCCAGCAAAGACTCGATGTCCGTGCTATGGCATCCTTTGATCCTTTCGACCTCTCCAGAGGTATAATTGACGAGAGCCTTGCCAATTATCACAGGATCTATTGTGGGATCTACCTTCCCATCCTTAGTTTTCTCAACCACGCAAATCTCAACGCATTCTGAAGTATGAAAGACCCCTTCCACTTGCAGTACACCAGCAGGCAAAAGCCCAGCACGCTTTGACCTTGTAATAGCAGCATATGCTCCCTTATCTATGTATATCTGCCCATGTGAGGTCAATCCATGCAATATCCAAAATTGCCGATCCTTGATGGGGTGCCCGTGAGGAATGAACCTTGTGTGCAACGGCACGTCCTCAATTGCAAGGTTTTCAAGCTCATGTTCTTGAATCTCTTCTAGGTTTTCTGCTGCATCCTCTTCACTAATATCATGTGACTGAATATACCGAACTATTGAGCCCACGTTTCCCGGTACAGCACTCTTGCAGATGATCGTAGTCACGCCGGCTGAAGTAGCCAGTTCTGCTGCGATCAGCTTTGTGGTCATACCTCCAGTCCCAACTGTGCTTCCAGCAGAGGAAACATCTACATTAAGCTGCGAGATATCATCAACTACTAAAACTGGTTTGGCATCAGGATTTGTGCGAGGATTATCAGTATAAAGACAATCAACGTCCGTCATAAGAAATAAATAGTTGGCATTGACCATCCCAGCCGTGATAGCTGAAAGGGTGTCATTATCTCCGAATCGAATTTCGTAGACTGAAAGTGTATCGTTCTCGTTTACTATCGGGATCACGCCCATATTGAGAAGTTCATGAATGGTATTAGCCGCATTTAGATACTGGGTCCTCTAGAATCCCAAAGTTAGCCAAAACAACACATGACAATAATGAAAACCTACTGAGTACTTACATCTGCAATGTCATTTCGTGTCAGCAAGATCTGTGCAATAGGTTGGTTCAGCTGTCGGAACAGATCATCCCACAGGCCAATCAGCCTGGCCTGGCCAATTGCTGCAACAGCCTGAACAGCCGACAAGTGCTTCGGACGGCGCGGCAGCTGCAGTCTCCTCAGACCAACTGCAATGCCGCCAGAGGAAACTATTATTACCTGGTGTCCTTCTCTTCGCAGTTTCACAGCCATCTCAACAATCTGCGACATGTTGGCGATCTTGTGTTCATGGGTTTTTTCATCGCAGAGCGACGAGGTTCCTGATTCAGTTAGTAGCCATACCCATTACAGAATCAATTAGTTCACATACCAAGCTTAATCACTATTCTATATTTTTTTCTTCCCAGCGACATTGGAGAACGGTGACTCTTGATGTCAGTATCTGCATGAAGCTAGGAGCAGTTGTAGTTTTCAGTCCAGTATCGACGGTTCAAGGCACTTCAGGACTATCTCGACACCCTCAGCAGATGTATCCGTAGAATGTAAAAGAAAGATAAAAAATCTACACTGGTTCAGTACAGTCAAGATACTCAGATGTGATACGCTATTGTCCGGAATTGAGTCATGAAATAGTAGTAGTTGTAAATCTCAGAATCGATGAGATCCCGGCCCCGTTTGCGGGCTCTCCTCCGTTCATCGTTATTGCAATCTTGAGCTTTCGGTGGATTCAAAATGGGTCATCTAGTAACACTAGCAACATGCAACCTGAATCAATGGGCTATGGACTTTGAGGGTAATAGAGATAGGATCATAGAAAGTATACGGATTGCGAAAGAGCGAGGTGCTGCGTTTCGAACGGGACCTGAACTCGAGGTAACAGGGTATGGATGCCTGGATCACTTTCTTGAGGGAGATACTTTCGTTCATTCTTGGGAAATGTTCAGGCAGATACTGATACATGAGGATTGCCAGGATATTGTGATAGATATTGGACTGCCAGTCCGCCACAAGAGCGTGCGATACAACTGTCGGGTGATCGCCTACAATAAGAAGATCGTGCTTATCAGGCCCAAGATTTGGCTCGCAAATGATGGAAACTATAGGGAAATGAGATATTTCACGCCCTGGTATCATGTTAAAAGAGTTGAACAACATCTGCTTCCGCAGCTGATTCAACAGATCACCGGACAGCGGACCGTTCCTTTCGGAGATGCGAAGTTAGATGCGTTGGACACTGCATTTGGATTTGAGACCTGCGAAGAACTCTTTACGCCCAATAGTCCGCATATAGGTCTCGCGTTAGATGGAGCTGAGATCTTCACCAACTCGAGTGGAAGCCATCATGAGCTGAGAAAACTCGATACTCGAATGGAACTGATAACAGGAGCAACTAGAAAATGTGGAGGGGTATATCTGTACGCCAACCAAAGAGGATGTGACGGAGATAGGCTGTATTATGATGGATGTGCACTTATTGTAGTCAATGGTAAGGTCGTGGCACAGGGCTCGCAGTTTAGTCTCACTGACGTCGAGGTCGTATCGGCCACTGTGGACTTAGTCGAGGTCAGAAGCTACAGATCATCACCGTCCTTTGGAATGCAGACAACTGCAGTCACTACCACCTATCCCTCAGTGGAATGCCCACAGATTCGTAATATCTTTTCTGGGCAGATGCTGGACACTGACCCAGGAATAGAGCCTACGAAAACCAGAAACTTGAAGTTGCATACACCAGAAGAGGAAGTTGCGATGGGTCCCGCATGCTGGCTGTGGGATTATCTACGAAGATGCAGAGCAGCTGGATTCTTTATTCCGTTAAGCGGAGGTATCGATAGCTGTGCAACCAGTGTCATTGTGCATTCTATGTGTAGAATTGTGGCCGACGCAGCTAAGGCTGGCAATAAGCAAGTAATTGCTGATGCAAGGCGAATGGCAGGCAAAATCAATGATGATGACGACCCTGAATGGATCCCGAGTGATCCTAAAGAATTTGCAAACATGATATTTCATACTTGTTACATGGGTACTGAAAACTCATCGAATGACACCAGGGAGAGAGCAAAAAATCTTGCCACTGCGATCGGAGCATATCACATTGATCTGAACATGGATAATGTCGTGACTTCTATTCGCGTTTTGTTCGAGGCTGTTACAGGAAAGGTACCGAAATTCAAAGTGCATGGCGGTTCTCAGGCAGAGAACCTGGCGCTGCAGAATATTCAAGCTCGAATAAGAATGGTTCTCGCATATTTGTTTGCGCAATTACTCCCATGGGTACGAGGTAAGTCTAGCGGTGGATTATTGGTATTGGGCAGTGCAAATGTCGATGAAGCTCTACGAGGATACCTTACAAAGTATGACTGCTCCAGTGCTGATATCAATCCAATCGGGGGAATCTCGAAGACCGATCTTAAACGATTTATAGCATACGCTAGAGATAGCTTTGATATTCCTGTGCTACACGAGTTTTTGCATGCCACTCCTACTGCAGAGCTTGAGCCCATCACCAAAGAATATGTACAATCGGATGAGGCCGATATGGGATTCACGTATGACGAATTGTCAGTATTTGGTCGCCTTCGGAAAGTCGAAAAGTTAGGTCCTTATAGCACCTTTATTAAACTTTACCATGAATGGTCACCACGACTCACTCCTTCTGAAATTGCGCAAAAGGTGAAAAGCTTCTTCTATTACTATGCAATTAATAGACACAAAGCTACAGTTTTGACACCATCGTATCACGCTGAACAATATTCACCCGATGACAACCGATTTGATTTACGTCCATTCTTGATCCCTGCCACTTTCCCATGGGCATCCAAGAAAATTGATGAAGTCGTTAAGGCTGCTGAAGCTAAGAATAAATAAGGATTTTCTCTACTCACCTGGTTGACGTAACTTGCCAAATGCTGGAACAATGTTTTGCGGACGGCCGTTTCGAATCCAAAAATCAATCAGCTAAGAACGCATTAGATATTAGGAGTATAGTGAAAATAAGCTAAAGTGAAAACTTACTGTAATGGCAGTCTTGTCTGGCTCGTCCTCCTGCACAAAATGCCCAGATTCACCAAACACCACTAGCTGGTATTTGCCCTGCATTTGTCCTATCATCAGCTCCTTATCGAGTCGGTCTGTTCCAGCCAAAATAAGGAGCCGAGCAGCCGGTACTTGTAGAAAACCATTGCTTAATCCCGTGAACCAGTTAACCCAAAACGGCTCAGTCTTACGAAGATCAATCAGCCACTTATACGAAGAGCCCGGGCTCTTGTATAGAAGACTGGGAACGGAAACACACGCAGACTCCCTGTTTCTCAGAGATGCTGTTTTTAGATGCCATTCAATGGCCTTCTCTATGCTTCCAAATTCTGTTGGCCACTTATTTAGAATCTGGTTCATGCTTTGAAGCGCCTCCAGCGCAGGGCCCTCTACTGCATCCAATACAACCAGTCCTACCAGGCGCCTAAATTTCCTTTTGAGAGATGCTCGAGTGACTACCGAGCCCCCAAGGCTATGCCCAACGAATATCAGAGGGTTTCGGAACTCGCCTTCATCTGACAGCAGGTCTTTGGTAGCGCCAACTGCCTCGAGCATGCCTATAAAATCGTTTGCTAGCACGTCTAAGTCAAAGTCACTCTCACCACTGCCCGACGACTTTGTCCTGCCATGGCCTCTCATATCGAAGGCGATGATTCCAGCAACATGATTGTCTTTCGATGTAGCCAGTCCCTCGGAGATGTTGCGCTCCATGATAGATCTGATTCGAGCTGATACAACAGCAAAGGATAGTCCCGAGGAGCCGGCCCCGTGATGAAAGACGAATATCGGTGATTGAGGGTCCTTTGGAGGGCTATAGAACACATTGAAATTGCGCTTGATGCGGTCATCCTTACTTTCTACTGTGACCGTAAAATTCTCCTCCAGATAGTCAGCCCAACTAGTAGGGGTTGGCAGATCCTTGGCTTTTCTATCCAAGCTGTTAGCCACTTGAAGCGGTTCATTTCAGTATTAACTTACCTACGGAGAGGGGGTGGGCCCATATCTCCATTCTTATAAGTTTGGTTCAGGGGCGCAAGAGAGTCTGCAGTATCTTCTTCATTCTCATCCTCTTCACTTAATAACTCCGATACGACTGCCAGGCGCGACTCTTGCTCAAGAAGCTTCTTTTTGAAGAGGTCTCTCTGGAAAGTCGACATGATCGTGCGAGATGATGATCTGCGGTTCGGCCTGTAGTGTGAAGCCTATGCGGAAAATTGATTGTACAGGCCAGCAAAAGAAAAAGAAAATAAATAGAGGATACGGATATTATAATGATTTAGGCACTATATCTAAAAGTATCATTACAGCAGCTGAAAATGCTAATATGGGCATCATGAGAGTTATTGGCAGCCATGACCATCTGGTGGGGATGGAACGACAGTGCTGAGATGTGAGTAGACCTATTTGCCAGCATATAGCCAGTACTGGTACACCTGACAGTGTTCAGACGATCAGCACCAGTAGTCCACACGTTGATTGCTTGTGAAGCAGTTGCAATCACTGGTGCATGTTCATGTAAATCAATTGCACGCATACCTCTGGCGTGCGCTTGATAGGATACCACGGGCTCGTCCATCCTGATATCCCACAAATTAACTCTACCGTCCGAGCTGCCACTAATTAGTTCTCTAGCGCCTCCCCGCTGCATATGTACATTCAAAACCCAAGAGTCGTGTTTTTTCCAAGTTCTGACTAATGAGCTCCTGCTATCCAGTCTCCTATCGTACACCCGCACAGCACCATCACCAAAGCCAGCTACAATTACGTGGCCTGCAACTTGATCCGAAGTTAATGAACTTACAGGACTTCCAGAGCGAGCCGGGATATCCGAAGTGCACATTTCACGCGGTGCGTCCCACACTCGAATAACTCGAACGTCTCCACCTACCAACAATGCACCCCTACTCTGTTGCCATTCTGCGATAAGGCCACTATTTCGATGAGCAGGCAGCATATCAGTTAAGACCCTCCACGAACATGCAAGTTGAGCGTCGCGAGGTGAGTCATAATGCCTATATATTCTCACCACACCTTCGCTTGAACCAGCTAAAAGCAAAGGCTGATCATCCTCATTCAAAAACTTCACCTCCGTTATTTTGGTTCCGACAGGATTAGAATTACAGAATCGATTCAATTTTGTGCTTTCAGTCCAATCCCATACAGTCACGCCATCTCGATCATCAGACACAACAAGGTGAGGCTCAAATTGAGAAAACGCTAGCTTAGCTGGCTGAGTCAAGTTATTGAGAAACCCTATCTGAGTATTCCAGTTACCTGTAACTGCCAGCTCTTTCTGGACTTGAGTCTTTGCTAGGATCCGTTCATTTCTACTCTTTCTCCATACGCGCTCAACGTATCGCTCACTTCCTGGTTCGTCTGACTCCGTGTTGCTCATTTGAGGCTCCTGGAAGTATTCACAACTCCAAGCGAAAAACCCACTCGACAGGGGAAGCACAATCTTCTTATTATAACTTTTAGACTTATACCGCACCGTTTTGGGCTTAAGTCCCGCACCATAAGGGATAGTTGTAACCGAGGGGCCATCATCGTCCATGTCCGGCGAAGTTGACGATGCTTCAGAGCCAGGTGCAGGACCAAATGCTAAGTTTTTCAATGTCTGAGCGAACGAGACTGACCGCTTCAAGGAATCGAAGAAACGATCATTAGTGACCGAATTCGAGGAATTAGATCGTATCGGCTGCGATGCAGATCCAGATGCTTTCTCAGGCAAATTTACAGAAACAGGCCTAATAGACTTCTGCAACAGGTAATTTTGCATACTGCTGACTTCTTCAGAAAGTGGGCTACGTTCTAAGGCAAGTAGAACGTAATCGACTACATCTTGAGCAAATTCGGCAACCTCAACAAACGGGTCTTCAGACAAAATCAAAAGAGCTCTCCAGACAGTCGCAAATACAGTTCCGTGCGATGGCGAAGAAGCGCGAATCTCATCAATTACACTAGGTTCCTTAATCACAAAAACTTCCTCTTCAATGCTGGAAAATGCCGCAACAAGGAAGTAGCTGAGGTACTGCTTTACGAATTTGGATAAAAACACCACTGTTTCTCTTCTCACCATCGACGAAGCATCATTAGTCAGTGCAACCACAGAGACGGCCATTCCCACTTCACGCGTTCTAGTACCATCAGTAATGTCTTTAAGGTCGCACGAGCTCAAAAATGTTGTCAGCGCAAGGATGCAGGATGTTCGAACCTCTGGAATTGGGTCAGCCAGTAGATGTGAAACATTCTCCAACGCGTTCTCCTTTATTGCTAGAGCCTTGGCATCTGGGTACTCATTCCATAGCTGGGACATACATAGACACGCCCACTGCCTCAATAGAGGACTCTCGGGCTCGACTATATGAGACAAGCAAGCATGCAGCACATCCGGCCCCACGCAAAGTCGTTGCCCTTGTTTATAATCTTTGCAGAACAGCGTAGTTACGAATGCACACATAGCTAAATGTTCATAGACATTGATTGTGTTGATTGAGAACCCCTCTTGTGGAACCAGAATATTGATGAAATAAGCATATCCGTTTTCTTTCACTAGCTCGTGCTGAACACTCCGGTAATCCACTGCCATAATTCGAGCCCATATAAAAACCAGAACAGGCTTGAGTTCAGGAGCTGGAGACTGTAACAGTTTTAGAACATATGGGAAAATTCCAATAGATAATGCCAAATGGACCGCTTTTGGACCCAGGTCCAGATATTTACTGAGTAATATCAATGCCCTCAGACGATGAATCTGAGAAAGAAGAACCTGCAGTAACACAGGAAGTTGCTCGGGAGGTTTGTCCAAATCTGCAGACTTGTACTTAAGCCAAACTTCAAAAGCGGTAAGCTGCTGCTCAAAGAAATCAGAATGCTTATACTGATAGGGCTTGCCTCCATTTTCTGCGGCCTGTAACATTGGAAGCTGAACAAGACAATGGTCAACAGCTAAGTCCCATGCATCCCACATCGGATGGTTATGCGTGTCTGGCAGCTCTGGTGAAGATACTGGATGGCAATTGTGCACTCGCATAATACGTACTGCAAGCAAAAAGTTTCGGAACATTGCTGCAACAACTAAATCTTGCCTGAAGAGTCTTTTGAATAGCGCACCTTTTAGAGTTGACCATGCAATTGTATCCGTGATAGCTGTGAAAATCCAGTTAAGTTCACCAAGAGGAGTCCTTCGGTCAGTGATCTTTCCAGGGATAGTTAAGTTATCCACTGAAATATGCGATAATGGTGACTGCAGTACAAACCAACGAACAGCGATTTCAATGGGGGAAGTTATACAGCACGTGAATAAGTCTGCTGGCAAGTCTGGGTGCATCGGCAGAACTTCACTTTCACGACAGGCAGCCAACTGAATGCAATTGTCATAGGCAGCAGCAGGAGGCATGCTTGGATCACGTCCGTTCTCCTGTTCATCGAGTTTACGCTTCTCGACAAATCTATTAAAATTGCTCACAATGTGACCAGCACCGTGACAATCGTATGCATAAATGCAAGGGGCTCCTAGCCAAGTCTGGAGATCGTATATAGACACAGGGATGTATTGAGTGTACCCTCTGTTAAACACCCAAATCTCACCACTCGCTGTAGGCCTCGGCACACCATGGCCATTATAATGAAATAGGATTCTCTCATCTCTTGCACTTCTCCTTAAACTCATACAAAATCGCTTTGCATCCTCGACATTAGGGTCCAGACTTTGCTTATACTTCGTTCGTGTGCTCAGAACCTCATACTGACTCTGAAGCTGCTTGCCAATCTGTTCAATTGCCTTTTTGGGGTCGTTGATTGCTGTCGGGTCAATCCACGCTTCTAGCTTTGCACAAGGCTGGGTTTTAATTATATCTGGAGGATCAACACCAATGTTGAGGCAAAGTACAATCGCAGCATTCACAGTCCGCTGTCGGTCTTTTATCCGCCATTCCACGAACTTTTCATCTCTCTCAAAAGTACGCGGTTTGGCCGCCGTCTCATGTCGCTTATCTTCAAAATAAATATAAAATACTTCTGCCAAAAGTGACATGTATTGTTCAGACTCATACTCTGCATCAAACCCATGTCTTGTTGTGGTATTATAAGGTGTAACATGGGATGCTGAGCCATTCTGAGAAATAATAACAGACACATCCTGCTGCCTCATTGTTGGAGAAGAAAGCAAAGTTCTTTGTCTTGGACTGGCGAAGCCATTTAGCGACCCGTTTGATGATGTCCTCGCATGCCCGTTCGCCGTACCGTTAGTCTTCACTTCTGCATGTCGTTGACCATTTGTCTGGCCATTAGTTAGACCATCAGCTGTGAGCACAGTCTGAAGAAGCGACGACCTTGTTTGAGTGTCGGATACGCCTCCAGAACCACTTGGTGACCATGATTTTCTAAATGATGGGCCAACCTCTGATATCTGAGTTTCTGACATGAGTACTGACATTACAGACAGACGTCAGCAGGGGCTCACTTCTCCAACAAGTTAACCATACTATACATACATGCTCTGCCTCCAAAAATCAATTATAGAGCCTTCCCTACCCAACTAAGCCAGTACTTGTTCTCGACCAAAGTATATTCAACTTAGGCTCTAGTATATTGAACTTGGGACGGAGTAGTAGTCAAATAGCGCATGTGTCAGGGCGTAGTTTTGGGAACAGAACCTCCGACTGACGAGCCGCACGATTGTCCCTGGGAAAATTACAGCGCAATAAAGGTTTGGCGTGTGTGCCCTCCGACAGCCGACCAGTGTCATTGAAAATAGCCGCCACAACTCTCAGCGAGGACTTAGTCCTTTAATATTTATCTATTTATTTCTTCATTTTTGCTTTAATCAAGGGCATCCACGCTCAGACATGTCTGGTCCTAGTTACAGCGGGCCTGTAGTCGATAGCCATTTGCATAACAAAATAACGATCGGTCAACGGATGCTGGCTGCGTGTTCTGGATCACTGTTGACGTCGCTGGTGGGTATGTAGCTCGTCGAACCTGGAAACGACCCTACTTAATTTTACTTGATAATACGAATACTAATGCTGACCTGAATATAGTAACTCCTTTTGATGTGGTGCGTGTGCGACTACAGCAGCAAAGTGCTTATACTGCGTATTCTGCTCCAGCATGGCCTAAGGTGCATCCTGTTATCAATATACCAAAGGGTGTCGGTGTGACTGCCTGCTGTAAAGATGTCTTCTGGCTGCCTAGTGGAATCAACTATTGTGTGGCCTCCGAGATCGATACTGCATGTGCAGTAGAAGATGTCCGAAACGCACGATTCACAGGTACATGGGATGGCATCAAGAAAATAGCATCCAGCGAGGGTTTCCCTGCTCTGTGGAGAGGTCTATCGTTGACATTGTAAGTTTTGGATCCTTTTTGTGCTTTCAGGCTGGCTAGCTAATTCTATGAAAGGATGATGTCCATACCGTCGAATGTGGTTTACTTTATAACATATGAGCATATGAGAGACAATTCCCCAATAAAATCCGATCTTCTGAATCCATTAGTTTGTGGATCTCTTGCACGGTCACTATCATCGACTGTGGTTTCACCGTTGGAGCTAATTAAAACGCGATTACAATCTGCATCTAGCACTTCGACCGGGCCAGAAGCCCTCAAAGTTGTTTTAAAAGGAGTACGAGAGATGGTTGCTAGTAAGGGTATAGTGTCTCTATGGAAGGGCCTTGTTCTTACTCTGTGGCGCGATGTTCCCTTCTCAGGTATCTACTGGGCTGGTGTCGAACTTACTCGAAAGGAGCTGGCGCTTCTGCCATATTTCAAAAATCACAAGGACGATCAAACATTCACACAATCGTTCATAGCTGGTCTGGCTGCCGGAACAATAGCATCGATTGTAACGACACCGTTTGATGTTGGCAAGACCAGACGGCAAATTGGGCATCACATTTCTGAAAGTTCAAACCTTGGAATGGTTCCATTTATGGCCAATATTGTCAGGACTGAAGGCGTTTCTGCGTTATTTGTCGGTGCGGTACCTCGTATTCTAAAGGTATCACCGGCCTGTGCGATTATGATTTCGTCTTACGAAGTCGGCAAAAAGATCTTTCATGACCAGAACATCCGTAACAAAATTGCATTATCTCATGAGTCGTCATAGATTAAACGGGAAACAGAGCATTATGTACATAGAGATTAAAAATGTACGTTAGAACATGAGGAGCACATAAAAATAATGCTAATAATTTATGATAAAAATAATCGTTTAAGACCATCCATGGCAGAAATAAAGGCAATCAGGGGTTTTCTGTGTATCGAGCACTTGAATATTCCGGAGTTGAATAAGGGTTGGATGGTGGATAAGATTGAAATCCATAGGGTTTCGCAGAAGCCTCTCTGGTTCCGGCTGAATCAGCACCGGATGATCTCGGACCAGGAGAGTACATTGGTATATCAACAGGTAAATCTATTTTACTGGCAGCCATAATGGGTTCGTCATCGCAAGAAAGTAAATCCACAGTCAGATTCTTAGATCGTTCTTCTATCTTTGCCCCCAAGGCGTTTGCGTCGTCTAGAATGAAGTCTCCTTGACCGTGGCGGCCTGTCTCAAAGTTAAGCGCAGGAGTAGGAGCAGTTAGTTTCTCCTCATTAAGTAAAGGATGTGACCTAGGCGTACTGCAAGCTGATATGTCCTGGCTATTCCTTGCATCTGGCAGGAGGCGTAATGAGCTGTACGAGTCCGAAAAATACGCTTGAGTGCAATGAGCATCATCGAACTCTGTTAGCGCTTGAAGTGCTTGATTGGCACAAAGTTTAATATTCTCGCAAGATGAGCTGAGCTCTGCAAACATAATTTCCAAGCATTGACGACTGGTAACTATCATAGATTTCCGATAGCTCAACTTGATAGACTTGGTCTTGTCATGAAGCACATGGCATTTTCTTTCAAGCACATCGATATCAGTCTTATTATAGCCCTTATAGAGACCCCTGTAAAAAGCTTTCTCTGCATTCATTGAGTCCTTTACGATCTTATCTTTTTGAATCTCCTCCCTTCTAAGGGCCTCAAGCTTGCTCAGTACAGTTTTCAGCTTCGTCACAACGGTATCGTCAGCAAGTCTAATTCCACCACAGGAGCTCAAGATTGAACTCAGCAATACCTGGAAGTTATCTTCCTGATAACCCTGGCCCCACGATTTGATGGCATCGCTGAGCGCTTGCTGGCTGGCGATTACAGATTCACACTGTTTCAGCAGCTCTTTTAGGGCCCGTATTATATACTGCAAGCTCCCAGTACCATTACGGCGTCGATGGCCCAAAAGGCTGTTCAAGGAAGACTGAAACGACAAGCCCAAACTTGAACTCGAAGAAAGCGCCGGTGACAATGACAATCCTGGCGACAGACTCGACGATGCACTAGAATACGTTAGGCCACGGCTTATTTGTGAAAACTAACCAGGCAAAGTAGCCCCTGGTTTTTATCATACGACATAATTAAAGGACAGCGGTCTATAATAAGCAAGTTGTTGTTGGACTTTAAAATAGCTACAAATCTGGTCTAGTTGAGGGATGATGTTGTGTTGGTGGGAGTTAGTTGTACTCAAAAACGAACTATATTGCATATGATTACAGGAATGGGCGGCTATTTCTTTTTGGATTCTGGAGTTTCATCAGGTTTAATCCGCAGCCCGGTAGTATCAGCGATTAGTTCTCGAGTCTTGTGTACGCCAGTCTCGAGACCATGCTTACCTTCATCTGCCACATATTGTATACCCTTCACTAGATCATCGACACCAGCCTGAGCTTTCAAATGGGCGTCAGCAAGCGCAGGTGACTTCTGCTCGTACTTCCAGATGAAATCTCCAGTATTGCCATATGTTCCAGGCAGAAAGTATCTAAATGCACCGATGCCAGTTAAAACTGGCACGCTGGCTCGCAGTAGGAAGTTTCTTCGTCGCACAAAGATAGATCCCGCCAGTCCTGCCACTAAGATGTATATCCCGCCTGGCAGCATATCTTCGTTGTCAGCCTTGAGCCCTGCGATTGTGCTGACTGCAGTCTTCTCGGTATGCAAATATCGTTGGAATAGCACGTCCAGGTGCTTTTCAGCCACATCAGTCTGGTCCGACAGCCATTTCCGAGCAATTTCTACATTCCGTTCAAGGAAATCCGATGATTTTATAGGAATACCAGCGACCGTTTCTCTCTTTAACGATATCGAGGCCTCGGCTTCCGCTGCCTTACTCGGGGTATGATGCTCCTCTACAGGCGCAGACTCGCCAGGGATTGGAGCTAACGCAACTGAAACCGATTCATCATCGTCATATATTGATTTCGAGGACCCCTTCTAACCCGCAACTTGTTAGCAGCTGCATACCTTTTGCGCCTGGTTCAAAGTAGTTAAAACTTACCGTATCAGCCAATGCCACTGGCATGGTGGTAAACGTCGCAACTGCCGCTCCTAGGGTGGTCGCAGTGTACTATTCTTGTTAGACTTCAGATACGTGTAGTACTAGCACTATATTTCGTACCCTTAATGAGTTTATGCGGAATGCCATCGAAGCCAATATATTGGAGATGTAAGTTTGAGTTCTGATTCGCACAGAAGAGCCGGATCGTTCGATAGAGGCACTCTCAGTTGCTGGTGGGTAACCCCAACTCAGCTTTAGCGCTCTTCAGTGGGCGTTTCCTCTGAAAGATACTTTATCGAAAGTCAAAAAGCTGTTTGAGCTCTTCGAAAGAGACCAGATGTTTGGATAGAGCATATTTATATTAATTAGGCATAAACCATTGGTTTGCCATTCTTATCTTTGGTTTGTTCGTACTGAGGGAAATCGGCAAAGTAAAAATACTGGTGTCGAACGAGCAGAACCATCCTATGAATGGAACATCTGATTTGAATGTGGGTATATCTCTTCAAACTACCTTTCGTGGCCTAACGGTTGCTAAAAGACTCAGAGCTCTCGAAAGGAATGGGTAGCTGGTAACAGGAGATATACTGGCAACTCTCGAGAGCACGCTAGTTCCTGACACTTTTTGGTCTAATATTTCCCAGATACCAAGAAATCTGCTCAATCGACAAAGAGGAGACAGTATATTGGTCGGGTAGCTTTAAGGTTTATTTCAATACATGCAGGAGTTCTATATTACGGTATCGCACCGTATCTTTGCATCCTCATACTGCAAACAAAAGGGCCAAGGACAGAAAACTGAGATCACTTTTTTGTCAGAAAGTTTCAGAGGCATGGGGCAACATTTTCAAGGTTGTTATATAGCAGAAAGCCCATGCATACCCCTCACACGAAAGTGGCATTCGACGCAAGAATTCAGCAGTCACTTGAAGGCCTTTCCCAGTACCTAGGATTGACTGTCAAGCTGGATTCGCACTAGCGTAGATAGCGCCGTCCTATTCACATTGCTCACTTCATTCGTGCCTGATTTGTCGCAGATTATCGCAAGCCTGCAGAATGAGCTTTTGGTCGTTAAGTTCAATACCATCCGCCTCTTTGACACAATACGCTATCATGGACCAAGTTCCAAATGCTCCTCTCTCAGTTCTCCACTTATATCGGGGCCTTGATACCGCTTGATCTAAGTAAGTCTAGTCGCCATGGGGATCATACCAAGTCCTCCCCTTTACCATGGGCAACGCCGTGCTGTAATGCACTTGGTCATACCTTTGTTATGAATCATTGTTTAGCAAGTTGTATGATATGATTACACAACCTCTATATTGGGTCGAAGTACGCCTGTCTCACAAAGCGGGAGGACCAGATTCAGGGGACGACCCTGAACATCTTTTAAATGTATCTAAAACTATGTCCAGGTATGCTCCCATAGAAAAAATCTCTAGATCGCTCGTACGGTAACAAGGTTCCTAGAATGTGTCAGTAATTGAGTAAACTCCAACAGGTGATCTCAGTTGGCGGAGTAATTTCAAAGTAGCAGACCTCGGCAGCCCACCTCACATGAGATTAATTTCTGCCCCGGATTATTTACAGGTTCTCTCTACAAACCGCCAACCATGTCACTTTTCGAAGGTAGTGCGGACGCCAGCTGTGGCCCTTCGAACCCGCTTCAGAACCTAGGAAAGCATATCGGTTCCGAGCCAGCAGCAGTAAACGATCGTTTTGTAAGACAGAATGAGCCGGTAAGTACAGGACAAACAACAAAAGCTTGTGACAAGACGAAAACTGACGGCTTTCTGTAGACACAAAGCTTCCGGAGTTCAGGTGGAAGAGGTGATAGTCAAGCACTTAATAGAGATTTTACGGCCTTTGCAAATGCTGGTGCTGGCGCTTCCGAAGATTTCAGGTTTCGGAATGAAACTATGCGCCAAATGATACCGCCACCCCAGCTACACCGAGCTCCTGGAGACTGGGCATCTGAGTTTGCAGGCATGTCTCTTCATAGCACACCTAGCCCGGTTCCTGCAGTAGCGCATGCAGTGCCATTTCAGCAACAGCCGAGATGGGATCAACCACAATACGCATCTCAAGCACCGCTGTCGATGAGCCGGACATATGCATCCCAGTATGGCATGGACAATAGTGCAGCATTCAATAAGCAGGCTGAGCATAACCAGGTGCATCATTTGGAAAGCGAACAGCAACTGAAGGAATCCTTTGAGCGTGCATTTGATGCTGCTGAGCAGTCGTTACAATCAAGTTCAAAGGGTAAAGAGAAAGTGACTCAGTCGGAGAGGCCATTGTCAGAACAGAATCTCACACAGAATTTCCAGCAGAGTATATCAGACGAAGCTGAAGAGCTCGAATCCCTAAACCCGGATATCACAAAACCTGCTGATGGGCTGGCAAGCATAGCGCAGGATATTATGGACCGAATGAGCGAGAGTACGTCAGATAAAGTCAAGAACAGCAAGTTTTTAGCGTTCATGAAGGATGTCAGTACGGAGCAAGTTGTTATTGATGGCACAAAGTTCGTCGACCAGCAAGGAAATGAGGTGGATGCACATAACATAGGGAGTTCTACAGAGACTTTTCGCAAATCACCGCCGCCAGAACCGCAGCAGGAAAAAGAGGAAGGATGGAGGACTTCAATCGGCAGTAAGCGTAGTGATAGTGGGCCAGACTTTGATCCCGAGTCATTCGTGTCCCCATTCCAATTTACCAGGAACTATGGCCCCAGTTTTGGATTAGCCTCTACAACCCCATGGGAAGAAGACTATTCAAACGATGGCCTAAGCTACAACTTGGTTTAACGACGGTAAAAAGAAACCATACAAATATATTTATAATGTTATATGTTAATATACATGATCAAAAGTTTTGAAAGTGTTGCTGCTGCTGCTGCGGATACTGTTGCTGATGGTGATTTGGTGGATCTCCATACCGATTATAATCGTTAAGCTCATAACTGGACCCGTCCAGCTTTTGATATCGACCGCTAGGATTAGCGAATGGATCAGGAGCGTGAGGGAAATTGCTTGAAGGTTCCTCAGATTTAACGTAGTCGCCTTGGTTGCCCACATATCCAAACTCAGGGTAGCTTGGCTCAAATCGTGTCGGAGGATTATAAGGCGCATTTGTAGGCTGGAATTGCTGCTGCTGACCATACTCTGTGCCTCTTTGTCGTCTTCTGCCATTACCAGCACAGCAGCAGCACGAGGCACCAACAGTTATTCCACAGCACATGCATCGAATCATAGCAATAATGATCCATATACCTAGCATTGGTTAGAAAATCTCTTACCAGAAAGGACACATCTCTTTTGCAACAAACTTACATAATAATGCTGCTATACCAATTCCAACGAACGCTACAATTTTGCACGCGGTATTGTCCATACAGGTATTCCAATGCTTAAACGCTATCTCTCCGCGTTAGTATATGTGACTTATCATATCCATTCAATACACATACAGTTTGCAGTGGATTCCAGATCCCGCCTCAGAAGCACATTTGCCATGTCCATTGGACACAGATCACGTTTGATAAACATGATAAGTTGTGCTTTAGTTCGCGTGGAGAGTAAAGAAGAGTCCAAGCGAAGCCCCCCTGCTGAAGTCCGCTAAATGGGTTGCAGATCTTATTTAAGCTTGGGCAGATCCACTCAGTACTAGAGTAAGTAGACAACTGATTTAAGAGATGGGAAATATGAACTAGTTCAGACCGAGAGCTGGGCTACTATTTTATATATTAAAGTTGAACTTGTCATTCGTATCATCAAGGCTGAGCCTCAAAATGTTACTGCAGATCAGATTTATATTTAGTGATGCTGTGCCTGGGGTTACCTGCGGTATCTCTATATTTAACGACATCTCCAACGGCGGGGCCTGTCATGAATGCCAGTACTCAACGCTTGCATCAGGCTAATTGAGTAGGTAATATTAATATGTATTCAAAATTAAATCAATAAGCAAAAGAAACATAAAGTACAAAAATATAAAAAAATAATATCACAAACAAAAATAGTACAGTAATCAAATAAAGCTGAAAATCTGGTTCATGTCAACATAACGGCGACCACAATTGAGTAAGTACTTGTTCACAACCCGGCGTGCTGGTTCGAAGCGAATTCTATTTTGGCCTGCAAGAACGTTCACTTTTTCCAGGGATTCGAACTCAACGTCATCTCCAGCAGGAGCCACCTCTGATGCTGCACTTGTCTGAGCCTTGTCCATGTCGAAGAGCGAGTCGAGATATAGCAACTGGTTGTAGAGCATCTTATCTGTATACTCATATGACATGTACCCCTGGCATTGGCCACCCTGACCAATGCACTTCCACCCGTATCCGTTTAGCTGCCTCGTCCGAGTACCGCAGGATGAGTCGTCGCAGACGACCCAGCCCGAATAGTAAGATGCAATTTGAGTCCGAATAAACGACTCAAGCTGGGAATTGATTCGAGTCATGGGCACTGGCTCCATACAGATGGGGCACCTAATGCCTGTATTGAAAAATATAGAAGCACTGGATCGCTTTAGGCCCTTGAAGACAAACTCATGCCCGCACGATCCCTTGATCATTAATCTCTTGGCATGCCTGAACCGCTCTTCGTCACTAATTGTAGTCTCCAGAGGCTGAAGATCTCGCTCAGTATTTGACGTCGTTGTATCTAAGATTCTGTGCTTTTTGACATCAAGTCCCATGCATTCAGCCAGCTGAATTTTATCAGTACCTTCAATATGAGTACAAACTCTCTCCACGGGTGGCAGAATCTGTGATAAGAGATAGTACTCAGCATCCACTTTTAGATTGAGGTCCTTCACTTCAGTCAAACTATAAGCACGTTCACTAGGAGAAACCTCACTTCCCTCGTCGCCTGCTGTAATAATATATGAAATGACATCATCAGCTTTGACAATCTCGCCATTTTCAAGCTTCCGCAATGCAACAGCCACTTGAGGGATTCTTTTGCCGTCAGCATATAACTTAGGATCCTTACTGAGCTTATTTCGAATCAGAAATTTAGGTAATGCAATCTCGTTTCCACGAATCTTGGCAGAGAGCTCACGGAGATATTCATGAATATTCTGGACAGTAGTCTCTGATTGCTCCTCATGGAGAACCTGCTGCAAAGCGTACATTGAGGCCTCCTTCGAAATCTGTGAATATTCTCGACGTTTCAGATCCAAACCCTTGACTTCCACATCAGCACGTATAGAACCATTAACTTCAGTCATGTTCAATGCAGCATACTTCTTTTTGGCATACAGAAGCAAACGTTGAAATACATTATCAATATCAATCTCCAACAGTCTATACCGCTCATTGACTTTCTTCTTGAACTCATTTCCAATTTTTAGTGCATCTTCATACACAGTGACACCGGTATTAATCATGACAGAGTCAGTATCACCATAGACTACCTGGAGATTTGCAGCCTCAGCCAACACCTTTGTATCCATCAAAATCTCACGACCTTTAAAAGTTGTCATCATAGCCAGTGGCAACGCATAAAATCTCGAGTTTGCAAATCCAAGACAACCATACATAGAGTTCGCAGTGAGTTTCAGAGCCTGTTGTTTAATATCCCATTGTACCATCTCCACAGCTGTTGCCCTCGGGTCTTTCATATTTTTCTTCACTGCCCGACGTCGTAGGACCAGATTTTGAATAAGACGCGGGAAAATACCCATTTTCTGCGAGCTATCAGGATACTCTGGAAGAGATTCATCATCCATATTAGCCGAAGACCTTGAAACTGTTGTAAAACAGATGTTGTATTCTTGAATAATGCTTGGATACAAACTGTTGAAATCCATGACCAGTATAATAGTCTTATACAAACCCTTCTCAGGCTCGAGAACCAAACCACCCTTGAACTTACTTCTCGACGGGTTTGCAATACCTGCAGCCGCTGCTGCAAGTTCCTCTTCATCATCGACTACCTCTTCTCCAGCAGCACCAGGTGCAGGCACCACCGCGCTAGCATCTTCTTTGTCCTTGCTCTTTGTTGATTTTTTGGCCTGAACAGTGACCCTCTGGTTAGTCTTTGAGTAATTAGCCTGCTTCTCAGGAACTATATAGTCTTGGTTGGAGAATTCATGCAGCAGAATGTACTCATTTCTATCGACTCGAGAGCCACTCAACGTCTTTGACCATGAATTACCTGCCAAATTCGTCAACTGTTTGGAGAGGGCAAGAATTTGAATTTTGAGTGCTAAAGAGGCAATGTAAAATGTATCCATTTCATTATCCATCAGCATACTATACAATCCTTCCGCAGTATGAACATTAGGATATTTAGATGCATCAATATCTACTTCTCGACGCTTTTCACCGAGATACAGATCACACATTTCACTCAACGACCAAGAATCACACTTTACAGTCATGGACTGGCCCAATGCATTATTAATATCACACAAAAGCCGGCCTGCCAAAACCTGTCGATTTGCAAACATTGAATTCGAGCGACCAAAAGCTTCAGGCCATGCTGACCTTCTGAAGCGACCCATTTTATGGAATAAACGAACCCCTTTATCTTTAAGTCGATGCAACAAAATGCTGAGGTGAACATTCTCAAGCTGGTGCCCAACGATTATATCTGGGTCATTCTGCTGCAATTTAGCTACAAATAGATTCAGCAAAGCCTGTTCGTTCTTTTGGGTCGTGATAGTCTTGATTCCACTTCGATCTCTCGCTGCTCGTCGCTCAATCTCAGGTTCGAATCCCACAGGCCAGATCTGATCAAGTGGCCTTGCCAGAGTAAAGACTGATGATGGAATCTTCTCTGCTGGAACAGTTGTATCATGAGCGATATCCTTATATACACGAGCACTGATTGCCACAATTTCCTGCTTATTATCCTTATGATTCATCACTGTTCTTACAGACAAACTTATAGCAGTTATCGGAGGTGATGAGGGTGCATCATTATCAGGGACAGGTGTAATATTATCCACATCATCAATAGAAGCTCCAATCTGAGTCCACACCGAGTTGTTCAATTCAATAAAATTTGCACCCTCTACTTTTAACCAGCAGGGCCCCATGACCTTTCGAGGAAGTACAAATCGCTCAAACATACTATCAGTCTTTCCAAATACATGTCGATAAGTCTCGCCTGCATCAGGGATCCTTCCGGCAACGTCAAAAGGTACCAACACAGATAAATAATCTGCCTCCTGGGGGATATTTGGAAGCTCAAAGCAATACTTCTTAGTTACCTGTCTTGCTCTAAACTCTACCCGGAATTTGCCCAGAATCGCTGCAACCTCCTCATAGACATCTTCAAAATCTATATCATCATTCTTGGGAAGAAACAAAAGTTCCCGCTGCATATTTTTCACTTGTAAACAGCTACTGACATACTTGTCTGATTCCTTTATTCTAGCCTTGCCAAAAAGTAGCAGGCTGTTTCCTGTTTCCGAATAATCGGTCCAGAAGAAGTTGAATGCACCCTCAGGATCCGTAACTTCCATCTCATTAAATGCTTGAGAGGATGATGCAGCTTCTGATACAAGCTGAAGCTGATTACCCAGTTTCTTCCAGTTTGGTTCCGAAGCAGGCTCGGATGGAGCATCTGAAGATGGCTGAGCAGCCACTTTCTTGTCTTCCACAACGCGAGTGATTCTGACAGAGCTTTTACTGATACGGGCCGACGATTTGCTAGTCACAGTGGGTTTTGCCATTTCCATATCCTCATCTTCATCACCATTTTCAGCCTCTGGCAGGGTCGGCTCATTTTCGTACATATCAATCTCAGGCGGCTCATAATCATCAATGCTATTCGGAGGCGGAGAAGAAGGAACCAATGTGGAAGCGGTACCAGATCTAAGAGGTGGAGGGGACTTTCCGCGTCTGATATTAGATACTGGTCGAGTAATGGCGACTTTACGCTTCTTCTTTGGATTGTCATCAGGAGCAGCGGTAGACGACGACGGCAGGCCACCGAGTAAATCGTCCATAAATGCATCATCTTCAGCTGCAGTAGTCTTCACAACAGGTTTGACAGGAGGCATTGCAGCAGCACGTTTGAACATATCGGAGATATTCCCGTCTGGCTTTTGCTTCGAAACGTTAGAATCCTCCTCCGGCCCTGATTTTCTAGTGTTACGCGACTTTTTCCTACTCTTCCGGTTATCATCATCATCTTTTTCTTCTTCTGAGTAATAGTTGTTTTCACCCTCCCAGTAATCAACACCAGTATCGACATAACCCTCGCCATGGTCATCAGTCACGAAATCATCCTCACGCAGTCTCTCACGCGTGTGTTGTCGGTATTGCTCTTCATCCAACTCGTCGTAAATCGCATCGTCATCTTCGACTTTATAAGTTTGTGCACGAGATTTCCCTGATGCTCGGAGAGCACGAAGCTCAGCCAGAGAAGATGCCTTCTTGGACATGTAGAGAGCGGTTAGTTTTAAGATGTTCTAAACCTAAAGCGCGTTCAGTCTTCTGGGTAAAGAGGGCAAGAGTAAATGACAGAACGCGCGTCCGACGCGATGCATACTTCCTTGCCAGCCACACACAGTGTGGCCCAGACACCCGCTGCTGGGAGAGAAAACCTAATGGGAGCTATCTCGAATTATTTTTGTTTGTATATTGCCACTGTTGCTGCAGAGTAAACAGAACTAGACGAAAGCATGGGCGACTATGGGGATGATGTGGAATCTCAGAGGGCTGGAGGGCAGTATAGTGACTTCAAGCAGCTGTGTAGTGTGGTTACGGAAGGACTTGAGGATCTGAGCAATCGGCTAAGGAATATCACCCAGCTTGTTCAGGGGATCGGGCGACGAGCAAACGCCTCAGAGCAGCTTCAAACTGCGACAGGAAATGCCCTAGAAGTGTTTAAACAATTAGGAAAGAGTGTAATGTTAATTCGAGATTGGGATCCGCGAAGTTTGAATTCCTCGGAACGATTTACTCATCAAACTTTGCCGAAACAATATGAAGACTTATTAGGACGATTCAAGTTTTTGGAGAGTCAGGCTGCTGAGAAGCAGAAAAAAGTACTTGATGATCAAAAGAAGAAAGCAGCGGCTGCTGCTTCGTTTGCTACTCAACAAGAAGGCGAGACTAGCAATGAAGCTAGCGATGAAACAACACCGCTCATGCAAACTACGGTAACCAACAAATTAAATGTGGTTGACCAACACGAAGTTGAGTTTCAAGTCGGTCTAGTCCAAGAACGTGAGGCTGAGATACAAAATATTGAGCGAGGAATTGTCGAGATAAACTCAATATTTCAGGATTTGGGTGCGTTGGTTAGTGAGCAAGGAGTTCAAGTTAATACTATTGAGGGAAACATTTCAAATTATGCTACTCGTACAGAGGATGCTTCAAAGCAGTTACAGGCGGCAGAGAGAACTCAGAAAAAGTCTACAAAATGCACAACGATATTATTAATTGTATTGATTCTGGTCTTGACTGTGGTGCTATTGGCATTATTTGCATAGAGTATCCTCTCTTCGTTCAGAGTGTTTTATTTCCTTTTTTCATTGTACTTGTTTAAAGGATTGTATCGAAACAAGTATTTATGCTGTGAGTGGTGGGTTCAAAGTCTATTATCGATAGTGAACATTATTAAGATTTGACTCACACATAAAAGGAAGTAGGACAACCAAATGAACTCTATTTACTGGTTATCGGGTGGGTTCTTGGAGAAGAGGGTTTCGGAAATCAATGTTCTATATATATTTAAGTACAGCCTTGGGGAGATTTTTGTTTTTTCGAAAATCTTGCAACTGCTGCATACACGCTAAACCATGAAAGTGGCTGAGATTGTTGCATTCGTACTGACAGCCGTTGTTGCGTCTGCAGCAAATATTCACACGGAGCCTGAGGCTGAATGGGCCCATGTTGTGAAGAGAGATGACCTTCCAGACCATAAGCTAATGGTCAATGCCCAAGCAGGTAATTTGAAGGTTGATACTGTGAAGCAGTATTCAGGGTATTTGGACTCAAACTCTCAGAATCATTTATTTTATTGGTTTTTCGAATCTCGATCAAACCCAAAGACTGATCCGGTAGTGTTGTGGCTTAATGGTGGACCAGGTTGTTCCTCACTGGAAGGGTTATTTTTTGAAAATGGTCCATCTTCAATTAATCGTGACCTGAGTCTCAAACGAAACCCAAACTCATGGAACACTAATGCAAATGTCATATTTTTGGATCAACCAGTAGGGACAGGATTTGCATACAGCAATTCTCGAGTGACAAACACAATTCAGGCCAGCAAGGATGTGTATGCTTTCTTGTCATTATTCTTTCAACAGTTCCCAGAATATGTTGACCGGCCATTCCATATTGCAGGAGAGTCATATGGAGGTCATTATATTCCAGTATTTGCCTATGAGATCTTGTCTCATCGAGACCGTAACTTCAATTTGAGTTCAATTATGATTGGCAATGGATTAACTGACCCATTAATCCAATACCAGTACTATCAACCTATGGCATGTGGGAAAGGTGGTTACAAGTCGGTTCTAGATGATTTCACATGTCAAAGAATGTCTGGACAGGTTTCCAGATGTGCGCAATCAATTGATAGCTGCTATAAAGATCCTACAAATTCTCAAACATGCAGTTATGCGGCGCAAGTGTGTCAACGAAGTCAGATGGTGCCATTCCAGGAGACGGGGCTAAATGTCTATGACATGAGAACTGAGTGCGTAGGAGGATCACTATGTTATGACCAACTGGAATATATTGCGCAATTCCTTAACCAGAATGGAGTTAAACGGGCACTTGGTGTGCCGAATAATCTTGTTTTTGACAATTGTAATACACGAGTCAATATGGATTTCTTGACTGATGGAGATTGGATGCAGCCATACTTTGACCGAGTGACGCCTCTTCTAAATGCTGGGTTGCCTGTACTACTCTATGCAGGAGATAAGGATTTTATCTGTAACTGGCTTGGAAACCAGGCATGGGCCAAGGCTTTATCATGGTCCGGATCGGCTGGCTTCAAGGCCGCACAGCCTCGAGCATGGAATACGAAAAGAGGGCATTCTGGCGATATCACAAATTACAAGAATTTCTCGTTTCTGCGTTTTTTTGATGCAGGCCATATGGTGCCTTATAATCAACCCCAGAATGCATTAGCAATGCTTCAGGGTTGGCTCTCTGGTGATTATGCCTTGGCCAAGGTTTTGTAACTTTAAATATATAATGTTTCAATAATATATTTTTACTGAGAGCTCTCCAATTACTACAAATAGAGTACCGATATATGACCAGGTATTACATGATCCCTCTCACTCATACACTCGCACTCTCGCTCTCTCCCTGTCAAGTTTGGTGCCGTAGGCTCCCAACGGTTTATTTTTTGTTTTGGGTTGTGCGGTTTCCGAAATGGCGTTAATGATAACCAGCCAGCCCACTTTGTACCGTATGAGGGAATGGACATAACCCCGATTTCCGGTTCTTGCTGTTTGATTAACCACCCATCACACTAAACCAGCCACCCATCATCACCACCAAAACAACACAAGAGAAACAATCTTTCTTGTGACAATTTAGGGTGTATTTCAGTTACTGGAGAGGGATCATATAATTTGAAAATATACTCATTAGGAAGTATCTGGGCTATTAAATTCTAAACAGCAAGCGCAGGACTTTAACGAAATGAAGTTCGGCAGTGCGGCACTGATTGCAGTTGCTGCTACCTTAGGGGTACAGAGTGTTGAAGGATTTCAACAGATGAAATTCCAAGTACCTGGCGTGCAGAACCAGGCAGCAGTGGGAGAGATCCCCACTGGTAATGGCGATGCTTTCAGTAAGCAAGTGCATAAGATGCTGGAGAAAATTGCCACTTCAGTCGGTCAGACTGTGGATGATATCCCCGCGGAGGCTTTTGACTCTTGGGCTCAAGTGATCAAGGAGTTCCCGTTGAGTGTTGGAGAATTGGCCATGACCACTTCCAGGCAGTTGATCTCAGATGTTGCAGGCAAGCTCAAGTCCAAGGTGAAGCCGATTATGGAGGCACCCAACTGGATGTACGTTGTCAAGAACCAGGAGCTGCCTAACCATGCCTTAAAGGTCAAGTCACCCGAGTCGCTGGGAGTTGATAATGTCAAGCAGTATTCTGGATACTTGGATGTGTTGGACGAGGACAAGCACTTCTTTTACTGGTTCTTTGAGTCTCGAAATGACCCCAAGAACGATCCAATTGTCCTTTGGTTGAACGGCGGGCCTGGCTGCTCCTCATTGACTGGACTCTTTTTTGAATTGGGACCTGCCTCAATTAATGAGGAAGCTCAGCCAGTATACAATCCTTATTCATGGAATAACAATGCCAGTGTGATTTTCCTTGATCAACCTGTCAACACTGGGTACTCTTATTCTTCAGGCTCAGTTAGTAACACTGTCAGTGCTGGTAAGGATGTGTATGCCTTTTTGCAACTGTTTTTCCAACAATTCCCAGAGTACAAGGATTTGAAATTCCACATTGCTGGCGAATCATACGCTGGTCATTATATTCCAGTATTTGCAAGTGAGATTCTTTCCCATGATGACAGAAACTTCAACTTGAGCTCTGTGTTGATTGGTAATGGATTAATTGACCCATTGAGACAATATGATCTTTATGAACCTATGGCTTGCGGTAAGGGAGGTGAACCACCAGTGTTATCTGAAGAAGAATGTACTGGTATGAGAGACTCTCAGCCCCGATGCGATTCTTTGATCAACTCTTGTTATGAAAGCCAAAGTGCTTGGACATGTGTTCCAGCAACAATCTACTGCAATAATGCCATGATGGGACCTTATCAACGATCTGGACGAAATGTCTATGACGTTCGAACTAAATGCGAGGGTAATTCTCTTTGTTACAAGGATTTGGATTATGTTGATGAGTATCTTAATCGAGAGGACGTCAAGGCTGCAGTTGGAGCGGAAGTCGATACTTACTCTGGGTGCAACTTTGATACTAATCGAAACTTTGTATTTGCAGGGGACTGGATGAAGCCCTACTATACCAATGTGGCCAATATACTGGAACAGGACGTACCAGTACTTGTATATGCGGGAGATAAGGACTTTATCTGTAATTGGCTAGGGAATGAGGCGTTCACAAAGTCACTTGAATGGTCTGGTTCAGATAAGTTTGGAGCGGCAAAAACTAAGAAATGGACATCGCTGGGCTCTGATAAGCATGTTGGGGATGTGACCAATGCTGGCCACTTTACTTTCTTGAGAGTCTTTGGCGCAGGGCACATGGTACCTTATAATCAGCCTGAAGCGGCACTTGATATGTTTAACCGGTGGTTAGCAGGGGACTTTGCTTTTACTGATTAGTGTTCTCTTTCTCTTTTTTTTTTTTTATCTTTTCCTTCTTTTTTGCTTATAGTCTCTTGATGATATCTGTGCTATAAGAAGGAAATTATGCCTGGAATTAACCTTAACTTTTAAACTTTAGCTGCAGGTTTGGTTTATTTTTAGTCAAATTGCCATGATAAAGTAAAATCCAATATATTCTATTCTATTGACTTGTACTATTTCGTATCTTTGTTGTTTTGGTTATCGTCAAATTATGTGTATATACATAGATGGCTTATCTTTAGGAGGAAGCTGCGTGGATCGGCGAGGCGAGTTTTAATAACCCATGCGATGATCACATCCTCTAGTTCACACGATAAACCACCACCACCGCCTGCTATCTACAACAGGTCGTTTACAACGGGTCATGAACACGATAGCATATCAAAAAAATAATTGTAATACATTATTATAGAATAAATAGAATTATAGAAACTTCTTATTTATGGTAGCAGAAATACAAAAACTTTGTCTCCACCACTACCAATGCAAAATAAGTGAGCCTTAGACGGAATAAAAAGTCACACATTTGAATTCTATGAGGGATCCAAGACCTTTTCCTCCCATATAAATAGAACCCCATCTATAGCTATAGCTTTTTAGAACTCGTCTGAGCTGGAGTATGAGGCATGCGAGCTGGCAGTAGACAAGGTGGGTCTTAGAGAAGACGATGCAGAGTTGGAACGCCGAGTCTTCTTTGACTCTTCAACCTGGTGGCCAGTCTCCTTATTCCACCAAGCATTCTGAGTGATACAGGACCCTCCACAGCATCCGCACTTAAGATGGTGAGTCGTGTCAGTCTGAGAATCCTGCATGATCAACGAAGGGTGGTGTCTGGGAATCTCTTCCCGGTCCTTAACGGCCCTGTTCGGGATATAGATATTCTCCATAACGCTTGATATCCGACTCGAATCCATGATGATTTGTGTTGTTGTATGTGTGTATATATATAATCACCGCCCAGTAAGCAAATGAAAGATTTTTCAAATCGAAAATACAAGTGAGTGTAGTAGTGAAGTGAGCAGAAACTAGTTCACAGGAATCCTTTGCGAGAGAACTCTGCCCTCTTATATATATCGCATCGCGCATATCTTTTAAACAAAATTTCCCAACAATGTTCTTTTTATTTTGCTTTTAGTGCTATTTCAGGTGATGGCTTAACATTTTGCACATTTTGTGCTCCCAACCACCGATAAATGTAACGAAATGTTCATTTATGTTCATCAGTCCCGTGACTTTGAACATATTCTATTAAATAGCCGCCCATCATATTTATAGATATTATTATCGTGATAAACAGTGTTCGTGTTGCCATGGAAAAAAAAGTGCACCCTGAGATGCACCACTATCATTTTTTCGATGAGTCTTTTCTTGCGACATCGAATCTTCTGAGAAGAGTCATCTTGTTGGTTAAACGATTTGTTGTTTTCGCTCGGTAGATGCTCTCACTACTTCTCGTAGATGTTGTTTAGCTAGAGAACATCCCCGTATATGCCCGTGGAACAAACATCCGGTGGTAAATGCTTCGTGACCCTCCCCCATATTCCCAGCAAGCACTCATTCTTTTGCGATTCTTTGCCGTAAGGGGCGGCGCGCGATTCAACCCCAGACAAAAATTTCACGCCGTGCATATGAGAGACACTTAACCGATCCTTCCTCCCTCAAGGTTGGGGGCGCTTCCCTACTGCCGGATGGACGGCTGCAGTTGCCGCTTGCTTCTTTCCTCGTAGGTATCAAGTGCCAGTTGGATAAAAGCTCCGGGGAGGTCTAGAAGGTAGGCCTTGTGCTGCTCCACAGTCATCTGCACGGCAGATATTGGACACTTGTGGAGTATTTTTTTTGCTTTGAGGGTGTTAGTTTCCATAGACATAGGCTGGCAAACTTGATTCACCTAAAGAATCACGTGGTGTTGCTATATATCAAGGGCTTGTTTTCTTGACGATTATCGTTATGCACAGCTGCTGATGGCTGCTTTGTTGGCTGCTGCCGCTGTTGTTGCTGCTGCTTCTAGTAACACTTACTGTACTAGTGGTGTTGCCGCCGCAATATGCATAAAAAAATCTCCTGGGCAGAAGTCAGGCACCCGAGGAACCAATCGAGCACTGCTCGTAAAGAGAAAGACACATTTATGGCAACGACTTCGATCTCCATTGAGGCTTTTTGCGGATGGTTTTTCTGAACAGTGAGTGATATTCGGAACTGCCGTGTGAGATATTTCTCGGATCTCACGGTAATGGGCGGCTCAAGCAGGCGGTAGACAAACCTTCATTGGGTTGAGCCTTCATGAAGTAGTTGATAAGCATGCCGAAGAGCAGCGGTGGTGGTACCGCCATATTGATGCATTTAGCGTGATAGCCCAGTATTAATGCCTCGTTCCACTAACGCTTTGAGCGTTGAAATGCAATTCATCGCAACTACACTTCCATAACCTTAGACAGTTTAGAGCTTCACAAGTTGACTTGGCCTTGCGTGATATAATGCTTCATCGCTTTAACATATCATTGCGATTGGTACTGTGGGCAATCTGCAGTGCAATGTCATGTGGACTCATTGATATCTACTCAATGATTCTCCTCATCACCATGATTTGACTCGACACATCTAATAGCTCAATTGGCTAGGACCCCCTGCGAGGACATGCCCAGATCGCTTCAAGACAGTGATCTGCGGCTTCCATTGAGCCATTAGGCCTGAGGACTCATGAAATACCTCGCCAGACTCTTTGTTGCACTTTAGCAGTTAGGTTCCTCGTGATCTAATACCGCATTCAATGCTAAATTGAGAAAATTCTGATGACTTTCTTGCTGCCATAGCTCCAAAGTGACTCAATTTCTAATTCAAAGAACTTGTTCTATTCTTAGTTGTCGTTGGCCTGTTTCAAGGTCTTCGAGCACCGTTTTGGTTTGGTGTGCATTTTGTACCAATGGTTCTAATATCTCCAGATCCCAGGGTAATGGTGATGACTCTCTGAAACAAAGTCTCTTGGAGGTACTTGGGCGTACCTAGAGGAAATATTACATGCGATCAAAGTAAGGTCTGTCAACGTCGGATCCCGTCTGAGGAGCTGACAGAAACTGGGTCTGATATCTCGCAATGGAAAGGCCCGCTTTGGCATCCAGGCCATATAACAATCAAGCCCATTAGCAAATTTTCAGTCATTTCATCTGCTGCTTCAATAGCATTGGTGAGCCCTTGTCGGCTTTACCCAGTGCAGTGCTAATATCATCATCTCGACTAATCGCAATTGATTGTCTACTCCAAATGATTGACTCGTCATAGCTGCCAGCTATTGCCACGTCCTTTTCAAGACCCAACATATCTTCAGTCAAATTCCAAATATTATGAGGTTCCAAGATATCAGTATCGGCACTGACTTCAGTTTCCATAGTACTCCTTGTCAAATTGGCAAATTCATAATCTTCCACTAGAAGATTGATTGCAACTTTGGAGCTGAAATACTTGAATTTTGTTTTTCCTGTACACTTTCCAGTTCACACAAGTCAAAATCGAGTTTTGAGGTTAGATTTGCCGGCTCATCAGAGGCAATGGTCTTCTACTGTCTTCTACTGCATCTTGCATCATCTGTTTGGCGAGACGAGCGAGCTCAGATAGAGCTGGCACATTTTAAAGAAGACTATTCTTGTCAGTGTCTTCAATTGGACTAGGCAGGGATACTGGCGCATCAGTTCCGGTGCTACAAGTTTGCAATGGATACTGTGAAGCAATGAGATGTAATTTGGAGTACAATTGATTCGAAAGGTCTCCTGCTCTATAAGTAATGAGTGCAAAATCTCATGCCCGTACTGTCAATATCATGTTGCCTGAACTTCCCGGATGAAAAGCAATATCTTGTTGCAAAGGCAACGCGAATGGAAATACTTGATTGATTTCAAATTCATTACGGATTCAATCTTTAAGCAAGATTGTTGATACTATTTAGAAAACAATGTTTTTCGTAAAATAAACTCAATTGCTCACCAGCTACGCGTACGCAAATATTCTTCTGTTCCTTTAAGCGACAGGAACCAAACGTATACATACGCCATTAATTAAAAGATCCCAAGTAACATAGTTGTCTTACGACAAATCACAAAGCTCTCTATAGTCTTATGTACCAGTTTCGTGACATGATCTGGTCTATATACTCAAGGTCCAATTGCAAGAAACCATTGCAGATGCCAACTGATAGCACTAACAAGAACGATAACAAGCACATATACAACATATACGCATCTTGCAATACTCTATTCAGGCCAGCCCTTCAGCCAGATCTCTACATAACTTTCATTATTCCCCCATAGTTGAAAGGTCGTTGCAAAAGAGTAAATTTCAGAAGACACTGCGAGTAAACAGGAGTCCTACTTGTTTGAACCACCCAATTGCTCGAACCCAAATCGCACCGCCGCCAAAAAAACGACACCAACCTAAAACAACCTTCCTTCTTTTTACGTGAAATATATTATTCGACCTATCATTCTTCTTGTTCCATTGATTGAGATCTGCACTTAATATAAACACATATCCTCATCCAGGAGAAAGTGATTCTATATTTCCCCATTTTCAGCCTTATCTTTTTTGTTCGTTTTTCTCTAAGTACGGGAAGAATATATATAAAAAAAGACAACCATCTTCCACACGCACGTCTAGAGGAGCTATTTAAATAAAAAAGGCCTGGGAGAAGGGCATATACAACTTTTTTGGGGGGTTCCAAGTTATATCATTACAGCAATAAGTTCATGATGGATTCAAGCGAAGAACTCTATCCATTGGCATTGCTGATAGATGAGCTAAAGGTAAGTCAATCGTATTTGGGTCTGCCTCATCCCCTGAACAGCAATCACTAACTTTGGTCAATTCTAAAGCATGACGATGTGACTCTTCGGTTGAATGCAATGAGAAGACTCTCAACAATCGCCCTGGCTTTGGGTGATGAACGATCGCGAACCGAATTGATTCCGTTTTTAGAAGAGGTGACTCAAGAAGATGAGGATGAAGTGTTATCAGTATTGGCCGAGGAATTGGGCAATTTCGTGCCCTATGTGGGAGGACCAGAGTATGCACAGTACCTGCTTCCTCCGTTACAAATCTTATCAGGCGTCGAGGAGCCTGTTGTACGGGATAAGGCAGTGGAATCGGTCAATAAGATCTGCGAATTGTTGACCAGCCAACAAGCAGAGGAATTCATCATTCCTTTAATCAAACGCTTGTCATCTGCAGAATGGTTCTCCAGTCGTGTGTCTGCAACGGGATTATATGCTACTACAATTTCCCGGGCCAGTCCTGATGCCCAAATCGAGCTGCAGAGTTTGTACAAAGATTTGACTCAAGATGAAGCACCAATGGTTCGAAGAGCTGCAGCAACTAATCTGCCCAAAGTCGTCAAAGTCTTGCCGGATGTGGAGTTTGAGGGCATTTTACAACAGATGTTTGCATCTGAAATTGCTGATGATCAAGACTCTGTACGATTGTTGTCAGTTGATGTTTTGATTGCGATTGCTCAATCACTCAAGGACCAAGGCAAAATAGCATATAACTCTCAGTTGATTGAATTGACTAATCAGCTATTCAATGACAAGAGCTGGCGAGTAAGATACATGGCAGCAGATCGGTTTGAGAAACTGGCATTGAGCTTGGATAGCAATGAGCTACGAGAAAAGTATGTTCCTGCTTTTGTCAAGCTTATGAAGGATAGTGAAGCAGAAGTACGCACTGCAATCTCTAAGCAGATCCCCGGGTTCTCTAGTCTTATTTCGAGAAGTGTCATTTTGTCTGACATTATCCCTGATGTTGAGTTTTTGGCGAATGATGCAAATCAGCACGTTCGAGCAGCACTGGCATCAGAGATTAGTCGCTTAGCTCCATTATTGGGCAATGAAAACACAATTGAGTATTTATTACCAACATTTTTACAGATGCTGAAGGATGATTTCCCTGACGTAAGACTCAATATTATTTCCAAGTTACAATTGGTTAGTCAGGTTATTGGAATTGAGCTTTTGTCAAAGTCGTTATTGCCGGCTATTAGTGAATTGGCCAAAGATAAGCAATGGAGAGTCCGGTTGGCGATTATTGAATATATTCCTCTGTTGGCTGAACAACTTGGAGTTGAGTTATTTGACCGAGAACTAGGACCTCTTTGTATGACTTGGTTATGGGACTCTGTGTTTTCAATCCGTGAGGCTGCGACATTAAACTTGAAGAAATTGGCACAGGCATTTGGAGTTGAATGGGCCAAAAAGGAGATTATTCCTCATGTCATATCAGTGGGGACAAATTCAAATTACCTGTACCGATTAACAGCATTGTTTGCAGTGACTACATTAATTCCAGTTTTGGATCGTCAGGTTATAAATGAAGACATTTTGCCATTTATAAACACATTAACTGAAGATCCAATCCCAAATATTCGATTTAATATTGCAAAAAGTTTGAAGGTTGTTGCCGAAGCTTATTTGCAACCTTTGTCATCTACTGATGCAGCTGCTAAATCCACTAATGATAACACTAATACTAATGACGATAACGAAGATGACAACACCAGCAGCCAGGAAGGAAGAGAATTTGTTACTCATAACATTGTTGCCAGGTTGGAAAAAATGACTGAAGATCCTGATGTTGATGTGAGATATTTTGCGCACAAGAGTCTGGAGGAGATTGACGAATTACTCAAACTACCTGTAATAACTGAATAAATATTTAAAAAAACTTCATATACATACATACACACAAAAAACATTCTCACATATAATATACACTATTATTATCATTATTACTATTATCTGGTTTTGTCATGAACCTTCAAAAGAGTCTGTACTTGGTGTTGAAGATGAAGACCCGTCCTCATCATCATTTTGCTTCTTGAGAATTCTAGCCCAGTCCATTAACTGAAACATTAGTGTCATATTTGGAGAAATGTGCGGTGATTTTTGTTTAACATAGTCATATGCAGTATTTACATCCCATTTGTGTTGCTTCATAGCATATGCAACCACTAAGGATGCAGAGCGAGAAACTCCACATTGGCAATGCACCAAGATTCTCTTTCCTTCAGAGGACCGTTCTGATATCAAATCAGTGAGTCTTCCCAGGTCTGGAGTAAGCTTAGAGGTATGGTCCCATGGAACATATATATATTCAGGTTTTGCACAGTCTGATTTACTAGTTTCTGCTGGCATGGCTGAATCCCATTTAGCAGCCCGCGGCGGGGACTGTGAAAGATCGGGACTCGAATCCACTGAGCTCGGGGGTGATGTCTGGCTTGAACTCATGGGTGAAAAACATCCAGATGATGCAGAGTCGGACGTTATCGATACCGGATCTGATAACGTATAGCAATGTCCATGGTTGTATTGTTCTCCTCCCTCTCCTTCTCGTAGCTGATGTTGCTCTAGTGGATTCTTGACTTCCTTTGCAACATTTATTATCACGTCAAATTGCATTGCTGTCTCAAGAGAAGGCTCCGAGAATAAATAAACGCTGGGCTCACATACCAATACTGGTCCATTTGGATATGAGTCCTGTGTGACCTCTTCAGCTTCTTCTTGGACAGGGTTATCTCGATAATAAAACACCTTTTGGCTCCTCGCCGATGTCGACGAGGAGGATGCTAATAACGGAGACGGCGAGCTAGGCAGGTGCTGCTGTTCCCGCTGAGGCGATGGAATAGATATCGACAGGTTTCTTAAACTTCGACGTCTTTCGATAGGCATATTTTGGCCTTGCTGTTTGTCCAGGTCATACGAACAAGTTGAAATAGAGTTGGTGTTCTTGCTGCTGCTGCTATTGCTGCTGCTGTTGAAATTAAAATTTGTAATAAAGTTGGTGCTACTGTTATTAATGCAGAAGGCGGCGGCTGCAGATACTGAAGAAGGCCCTAGTTGATGAGATAATCTATCTTGGCGAGGAACTCTATGGTCCAAAAATGGTGATGGTGTGGTTCCTCTATGTGCAAAGTCGTTATGTTTCTGGGTAGTTTGAGGGTCTATAAATGAATTTGTTGTTGCAGTAATATTAATAGTACTGGTGGTGGTGGTACTGCTGCTGCTGCCAGCGCTGTTGTAGTAACCTGCTGGGAGGAGAAGTGACCCGTCAGTTGATAGCCCAACATGAAACCGGCCACCAGAGCTGAGTCCGGCGCTGGTGAGGGGTCCTCCATTCACATTGGAGGCTGGTAAAGGATGCAATTGCAGCGATAAATTCTTGCTATTACGCATTTTACGCGTGATTCCACCTCCGGAAGTAGTATTGATAGTTGTTCTTATGCGTAGTGGCCGGGCCCCAGCCACCGTGTTCCCACCACCACCAATATCCCCTTCAATCTGGTTCATTTTGAGGTTTTCTTGGGTTATAAATTAGTATTTGAAACCCCCCAAAAAACACTATAACGCCGCCCCTTTCATACCCAAATAGTTAATACTAACAGATAGAGACCCCTGAAATAGAAAATAAAAAATCAGAGAGAATGTGTGCGAATGTGGTGATGGAAAGTAAACTGCACAGCGAGAAATGGCGGGAAAATGTTAAAAAACAAAAAGAAGTTCGCCCTGAAAATCCTCCTGGGTCGTGCTTCTTAATTTAGAGTGGGTGAGAGAGATCTGACACGGGAGGGGGGCGTGCACACAACAATATACGAGGTGGTAGGATCTTCGCTTTTAGCATTACTTCTATGTCTATATATATATATATATATCTATATCTGTGTGTGTACGTGTATATACGTATACATACACACATATATATATAGATATTAGCTATGAGATCTTCTTTACTCTAAATTTTATTCTCGTTTCCAAAACAGTTTCAGAGTTTTTGGCTCCTTAAATTGTGTATCTGGTTCCTGATTATCCCTTTTGGTTTCTGATTTCAGGGGTATAAGAAAGGTCACGTGAGGAATTGTTTTACATGTTAGTTTCATTACGAGCAGTCAAGCGCAGAAAGCTATATATATATACCTTATTAAAGCATGTCTATCTGTATATATTATTCTCAAGTTTATAAAGATCTCTTTTTCTATCGTGTCAGGAGGATCTTCATATTCTGACCGAGAGCAAGTCGCGTAGTTCCTAGGCATCTATGACCAGTGTGATCATCGTACATTCGCTACTGTAGGTTACTGTTGGTTCACTATTGGTTCACTATTGGTTCACTGTTGGTTTGATTATTATATATTCTCTACAGTGTGTTTGACAATGGTAATCTAAAATAAAACTTCCTATAGTACTAACTGGCAAATTATCGCCCCATTGCTGACAACGTCGAGATGCAAAAATTAATGCTGTGTTGTGCAACAGTAGGGACAACTTATATCAAATTATACTTGTTTGGAGATCATCTGAAAAAGAAGAATCTCTTCAATGAATTGTCCTGTCGAGAAATCGACCGTTAATATAAGGGACGGCTGGCTCGAAAATATACGATACCAAGTAGAGCCGTCAGGGCAAACCCCACTAAAAGTATACAGTCAAGCAATACAACTATTGAACCCTGGCATTCTAATGTATATATATCTGTATATAATGGATATGGACTGCTTAGGCTAAAAGCTAGGCAGTTGAAAGATCTGCCCTAGCAGCGGCTAACATGCATGAACTTTGGGAGAACTTCATTTACTATATCCATCGTGAAAAAAAATCTCTTTAAGAGACGAGACGCATACAGATGGCTTCAAAAGCACTCCAAAGACTCTTGGATAAAAATTTGAATGATCCACAGAGTAAGAAAATATTAAAGAAATCGACTCCAGCACAAAGAAAGGCCAGGAAGTCAAAGAAACTGGCAAAAGCAGGATTAATGTCTAGAATCGATCCTGAGGCTGTTGAACAAATCCGTCTTTCGAGAATAGACAGTAATACAAAAGCTCTAAACTCATGGAGTCATCCTGATGATGAGGATGAGGCTGATGAACTGGCTGAATTCAAGCAGAAAATCATGCAGAAGCGGGCACAGGCCAAAGCCAGTGCTTCTTCGACTCGTGCGAAGTCGTCTGCCAAGTCCCCTTCCTCGCCAGGAAACTCTGGTGGCTTCAAGCATAGCTTTGCTGGTCTGACTCCTGGTCTGGCGCCAGTTGGCTACGAAGATGAAGAAGATTCTGAGTCTGATTGAAAGATATGGCGTTGATAGAGAATGAACTCTTAGGTTAACAGAGTTTCTGGGACTGTGTAAAAACTTCTTTGAAAGGACTTATTTGAACCATTCACCTGCACTGTTACATGAAATATTTCTGTACGGAGCTTCATATGCTCCTGTCATGTCGTTTTTCATTTGTTCTGGCATGCGAAGGCATAATACGAATGGGTAGCTTTACCTTGATTAGGAATCGCCGTAACAGTGGCCATTCGGTACCAAGACCGATGAAATATAGAAAATACTCGGTAACTCCTCTGAGAAGGGGGCCTTTCAGTATTATTCGTGGACTCACACAGTTTGCCATGGGGAAAAAGCAGTACGACGAACAGCTCAGGTGGAAGTCACACGATACAGAAATAGGATTCGATTCTAATAAACCGTGAATTATTCATATGCAACTATATATATATGTCGACTCAACTATTATCCTGTTCTCTAGAAACATACTGACACCCTCATATTAAGAGTTGGCCTATAGATTACAGTTACTAGTAGTACTGCTGTAGATACAAGAATAGGATTCGATTCTCATATACCCGAATTATTCTTATTCTTATGTAACTATATCTACTTTGATTCAGCTATAACCGTGTTCTCTAGAAAAATACCGAAACCAGCATATTAAGAGTTGTTGGTCTGTCTATAGACCATCAGTAAGTTCTGCTGTAGGCATACAATGGTGGAAGTCCCAACGCCAGCTTGGAGTTTGAACCAATCACCACAGGCGCAATAATCCTCCAAACAATTTTGACAAACGAACAAACAGCATCATAACCAATAGAAAAATGCTGAAGCAGGCTCTTCGTGCGAAAGTAACAGCACATGCGACAAGGAGGCCATTGTCCATTGGTCTAAACTCAAGACTGTTCTCAACAGTTCCAATATTAAGACAGGTTGCTCTGCCTGGTGGAAACACCCAAGGAATCCCTCCTCCAGGATATAGGATCCATGCTCCAAAGACTTGGGATGATCCTCATGAGGGTGGATTATCGAAGGCTACAAAATATTTCCTCTTATCAGAGATGTTCAGAGGGATGTGGATTGTGTTAGAGCAGTATTTTCGCGCTCCTTATACCATTTATTACCCATTTGAAAAAGGTCCGGTGTCTCCTCGATTCAGAGGAGAGCATGCTTTACGACGATACCCGTCAGGTGAAGAGCGATGTATTGCATGTAAACTCTGTGAAGCAGTTTGCCCTGCTTTGGCTATTACGATTGAGGCTGAAGAACGAGTGGATGGCTCAAGAAGAACTACTCGATATGATATTGACATGACAAAATGTATATACTGTGGATACTGCCAGGAATCTTGTCCTGTGGATGCGATTGTAGAGACTCCTAATGTGGAGTATTCCACTTACACCAGAGAGGAATTGCTATACAATAAGGAAAAGCTATTAGCCAATGGTGATAAATGGGAACAGGAGCTCCAATATGCATTAGATGCCGATGCACCTTATAGGTAGTCTTAGCTATTAATTAAAAAGACCCGTTATTTCCTCCCCGTGTCTTTGAAAAACTTCCATTTGATAAAAATATATGATATAAAAAAAAGATCTATGCTTAAACCAACCTAAGGGTACTTTTGGGTGTGTATGTGCTTTTTTTACTGGTTAGCACACTGGACTCGTTCAGCTCCAGCTGGCATATCATCGTCATCCTCATCCATCGGCTCGCCACTAGACCCGGCATATTTGGTAGGATCAACATCGTTGAGCATAACTTCTTCAGAATGAGCATTGCTAGGAATCTCAAGAGTCTTTCTAGGAGGAAGAATCTCGGCCAACTGAGCCAGCTTCTCCTCACTGGTGAAGTTGGGAGCTGGGAACTCAACCTCAAATCTAACAAGAAGATTTCCATAGTTGTGGTGTCTGAATGATGGCATACCTTTGCCTTCAACCATCTTAATAGCACCATGAGCTATGACCTCACCAGGAAGAATCTCAACCTTAAGCCAATCTCCATCCAACTGCTCAACAGCAAATGAACCGCCGGCCAATGCAGTCAGCAGGTCAATTTTCGCGATATAATGCAGATCATCGCCACGACGTTGGAATCGCTCGTGAGGCTTCTCGTCAATGACAAAAATAACATCTCCCGGGATAATATTGGGACCTTGGTCACCTTCGCCCTTGAAAGGAATCTTTTGCCCATTGACCATACCCTTATCAATATGAACTTCAAGAATCTTTTGCTGGTCTTGGGTCTTTCGTCCGTTACACTGCTTACACCGATCCTTTGCGTTGATGATATTACCCTCTCCATTACAGTCTGGGCATACAGATTGGTACTTCTGAATAATGTGGCCCATCTGTCGGGTCACATACTTCATACCAGCACCTTTACATCCAGGACATGTCTTGACCGCGCCTTCCTTACCGCCCTTGCCATCACAAGAAGGACATAGAATAGTCTTCTTAAGTGACAGCTTGGACACTTTGCCCTTGTATAGATCTTCCAGGCTAACCTTGAGGGCATGCACGATATCTCTAGATCTACGAGGCCCGGCCTGTTGCTGGCCTGCCCCACCAAACATACCGCCCATGCCTCCCATGCCACCTCCCATGCCGCCAAAGAAATGGGAAAACAGATCCTCAGCACTGGTGCCCATGTCAGGACCACCCGCGCCACTCAAGCCTTCTAATCCATATGTATCATAAACCTGGCGCTTCTCAGGATCACTCAGGACCTCGTACGCGCCCGAAACCTCCTTAAACTTCTCAGCAGCCTCGGGCGAGTGTTGGTTCTTATCAGGATGGTATTTTAAAGCATTCACACGATATGCCTTCTTGATCTGAGCATCAGATGCTGTAGGTGGTACTCCTAGACCATACGCATGTTAGTTTCCACTTCATTTAGCCCTCGACATGCTTATAAACTTACCGAGTACGTCGTATAGCTGCGATTCCTTAACCATAATAATTATTACAAATTTGTTCGATTAAAGAAATGAATGAAAAAATATAAATAATGATGTATTAGACGGATTCAATAGTAATCCAAAAGCGTAGTGTTCCTTCTCAAGTCGTTCACCGGCGAAGATGTTAATTTTTGTTATCTCAAACACACACGCACACACAGAAACGTTGGACGGAGAGGAGAAAGATATATGTAATTATTTTGTGAATTTCCGAAATTTTTTTTTTTTTCCATGAAGTTCCATAAGCTCTCCCAAGTGGTGCTACCCTAACCCTGATATCAATTATGTGCGGCTCAAACGTTTGAGCTTTTTGTTCTGGTAGACTCCACCAGAAGAATCTGAGTTCAGCGAGCCAGAATCCTTTGTAGATGTTAGAACAGTACTGCAGTTTCAAAAGTACTGAGGGGGGTGGTCTAGCTATCGGTTAGTAAGTTACATATATTAGAGTTACCCGGTTGTCACTTTGTGCTTTCTAACCGACTTGAACAAAATCTGTGTGTATTCGGCCCGGACAAGTGGGAGTCCGTCCCCCCTTCTCTTTTGTGTTGTAAAATACCACTCGGTTCAATATATGCAGACATAGGCAAAATTGAATGCAGTACATAGAAGCACAGTTCTCGTCAATTGGGTCAACTAAAAGATAGCTTCGCGCGGGAAAACGAAAGATAAAGCTCTATTGACTTGAATATCCTCGAGTGCTACCGAATAATCTGTTCTCTATGCGTCACGAATGGTAAGTATCCCGCCCCTAGCATGATGCGCTCGGTATGCCGGAGATTGATTTTGCGAAAGCGCTGGCAAAAGACTAACTGAAATGTGATATCTTTAGATCATTCGATATTGGTTAGCGTTAGAGGCTGTGGCTTCTTCGCCGAAGAAATTCATATTATGGCCCGCCTCGGTGGCTTTCATATGTGCTTATCCATTTCTGTTTTCGATATTTGCCAACGTTATCCCTAGTGTACCAATATACCCTCATGATAATGACGCCTCTGATCCGTTGACACCACAGCTATATGTCAAGCAGGCTGTTATCTATCCTCCGCCTGGTGTGGATGTATTAGATGCTCGCATTTTAAGTGCATTGACTGTACTGGAGGAGGAGCACGACGGCTTATCTCAAGTTCATTCTTTACTTCATCACGATCTGATGCCTCAATGGAACCAGGAGATGTTGAAAACTGTCTTAGTGTCTCCTAAGCGGCTATCGGGAAAGAATTACACTTCAAAAGGACTTGTTTATTCGTATTTGTACGAGGTTGTCGAACTGGGCCAGAAGTGGGACAGTGCGTTAGAGTCCCTGATACACGACGACCCTAGTACGCAAGAGGGTCTTGTGCTAGAGCCACCAAAGACGTTTGTCATATCCTCTGATAGAGGTAGATTTATCAACTTCCTGGAAAACATGAATTTCTTACCCAAATTCCCAACACTGCTTAATGTAATGGTTTTGGGATACGCATTGGTGGCATTGTATTTGGCAATAATGTTTTCCGATGTTACATCTATCCGTTCCCGGACTGGTCTAATTGTTGCTTTCCTGGTACAAGTCTCGTTGGCCCTGCTTTCATCTGGAACGTTCGTTTCATTAATGTTCCCCGACGACTTTTCCATGGCCGCGTTAAATGTGTTTATTATACTTCCTTTTGTGGTATTCGTGAATGGAGCTTCAAACAGTTTTAGATTGATTAATGCGGTTGATCGTACTGCTCCAGAAAGTACCCCGCTGAACCGTATGATTGCGGCTGTTGGTGCTTCTACTCCATCTTCAATAAGAATTGTCTTGATAAATGTTTCGGTTCTCCTTGTGGGTCTTGTGCCTGGGATCCTGAACTTGCCGGCAAATATCAAATCTTTAATAATGCTCAGTTGCCTGGGAATGCTGATTGATTTAGTATTACACGTCACATACTTTACGGCAATTCTCTCAATTGATTTGCGAAGATTGGAACTTGAGGATCTAATTCTTTCATCCCCGAGCATGGACCATTCTGGCTTTAGCTACCTAGAATCAAAGGGTATTTCTAAAGTATTATCTGATATTCGGGTTAATTTAAAGGCGTTTTTATACTTTCGGTATCTATACATTCGTCGGCGAATGCCTATTGGAGTAGTAAGCGTCGTATTATTCTACATTTGGCTGTGTTGGTACGGCTGGACTAGCCATGGTGGATTTCCGCACATTTCCCAGTCATTGAATGTTGCTGAAGATCAAGTTGCATTATTTATTAGGCCATTGATGAAGATTCCAGGCCAAATTGTATCGATCTATGAGATTGTCACTCTCCAGTGCAATGAAGACTTTACATTCAAAGTCCTCACACCCTCATTGATGAAACCCACACTCTGGGATTCATTGCTACTAAGTCATTTCTTGCCATTCCTGTTGAATTTTCTGTCTGCGTTGGTATTTATTCTTTCTGTTTCGGCAATCTTAATTGGCTATCTATTACCCCCTTCATCTCAACAAGATTATCAACAGCATGGTTCCAACTTTGACTCAACAAAGTTTTGTTCAAAGGATATGGTCGGGTACCATACTTTAGACGTTGTCCAGATTGTTATTAATAAATCTTGGATTGTGACTGTTTCTCTAGATCACAAGATCTATGTGTGGAATGCCAGTACTCACAAAGTTTCGGATGCACAATTAATTCCTATGCCTTCAAAGGTATGGCCTGTGACTAGAGTGGTACTTAATGCTAGCTCTCAGATGGTCGCAGTATTTTGCCATGTCTACTGTTATATAAGGGTCTGGAACTTTAGAACAAATTCTTTGTTGTATAACATTGAAGGTGATGAGCGGATATTCAATTCCCGAGGTGAAGTGAAAGTAGTCCCTTTAGAATCATTCATTACAGGATCTGAGTTGGTAATTGTCACACGGGATGCCATGTTGCATTCTATAGCAAAAGATGGGACTTTTACAAGCGTCAAAATGATTGAGGGCGTCAATGAACTCTCAGCTGCTCAACGTTTACAAACACCAAATATCGTGGAGCAGGTTGTATGCATCACTACCTCAAACGAGATTATTCTCGGTGCACACTTTAGTAGAGGATGGACATTTAGAAAGTTCCAACTGCTCGAATCACTATTTGCTATTCCACGATCTATTCGGCCATTTGATGGAGCTACAGCTACTGGGATCTCGGGCCAGATTAATGGGAATTCAATTTATAGCCAAGCGGTTATTCCTAGTACACGTCCAATCTTCCTTCGAGATACATTCAAAGTCATAATCCCTATTCCAGCTATTCACATGGTTTTACTTTCTTCTGGCGGTAGTGCTTCATTACTAGATGTTCAGACTGGAACTTTACTTCGACATTTCCAGCTCGGTCATTTCAAACCAGGTACCTTAAGAGTTTTTCATTCTCAGCCTTCACACTGTAGGTTCTGTGGCTGTGCGTCGCTTGAATCAATTTCAGTGGCTTATAGCGATTCAGAAGATAATGGCATGGTAATTTGCCATACTTTAAACATCGAGAATCGTGCAAAAAACAATATATGTTTGCGTGTGGAACGAGATCCCCGAGAAACTAGATGCCTTGGGTTCGAAGCCGCGACTGAGCGACAACATTGGATTGGTAATGTTGAGGGATGGGAGACTACTGAGATGAATATGATCATGGGGGTACGTCGAAAGGAAAAGTCAGTCATCTCATTGGATGACAACTCCTCTTCCTCCCCTACCACTGCTCTAATTTCTCGCATTGCAGTTGCATGTCATATTCGTCAGCCTTCGCGAGAGGCTCTATCACATTCCGGACCATCATTTCTAGGTAACAAGGGCAAAAGGCTGCACAAAGTACCTCCCCTGCATAGCACTTGGGAAGGATGGGCCATGTCAGCTACTGGCCAAGTTTCCTTTTATGATATTCCAGATGTGTCAGGAGAGCCAGGAAGCTACTACGTCGTAAAAGAGACGAATTCATCTCCACGCCATTCACCCTCAAGCAGATTATTGATTCAGGCTATAGGTCCAGTGGCCAAGTATGGAAGCAAGTCAATAACTGTAGCATTTGGAAATGTTATCAAGGTACTGTATTTCGGCAACGAGGAGTCAATAACAGATGATGTAGCGCCTACCCCATTAAGTTTTGGTGCTAGTAGACGATGGAAACGTATGCATTAATTATTGTACATAACGTTATTATGATTATGAAAATTTTTTAATTTCTTTGCTTTCTTTAACCATACTTCACAAAACTTATATCAGGACAATAACTTCCTTCTTTCATATTCTTCCTCTTCAATCATGAATAATCCCTTATCAGCATCAAACTCTTCTCCAACAAGTCCCTTGGCGAGAATCATAAGCTCGTCTACTCTCTCATAGATTGCATGAGTGAATACTAATCCAACCACACTTAATTGGCCGTCTGTGGAAAGTAATCTGTTGTAATCCAAGTTGTCCAAAATTGACCGGTGAACGTCATCTTCTTCTAGTTTTGGTTCGTCTGGATTATTAGTCCGTTTTGCCGAGCTTCTCAGGCCCTCCTCGACTCTCTCAAATATAGTTTGCTTGGTGATGCCCCATTGGTATTGCAGAATATCTGTATGTTTTAGAGTAGTTTCAGCAGGGGTCAGCCTTGGCAGCGGAGTAGCTGTCATTAACGAGTTGGATGCCATATGAAGCACCGCAAATAGCTCACTAGTTAATTCTGCATCCGTCCAGCCAAATCGGGTGAGCATGTGCGGAATTGCCGACGAAGCGTTCTCTACTCGATTAATCAGGAAATACAGGGCCTCGTAGAGTTGCAGAAGATCAGTTGTCAAAGCCCACAGTCTCAGGTACTTCTGCTTAGGCCAAACACCGCCCAATGGTGGTTCATACTTCAGAGCTTTTATAATCTGAGTCAAACTAGCAAGTTTCGTCAAGAGCGCTCTGAATCGTAAGATTACCAAGTCAGATCGTTTCTCAATTCGAATATTAGGATCCTGGGATCGCTCAAGTGCAAACCTGGCTACATCGCAATGCATATTTGCAATTTCTCGAATGCTTCGAGCAATAACCTTTCGAACTGCAGCTTTTCCTGTCATTGCAGTAGGGAACACAGACGCGATAAATCCAATTGAAAGGCCAACTATGACACTTACGAGTCGAACCCAGGCAATATGAATACCAGGCTCCAGGTAAGTAAATGTCGGGAACTTAGCCTGCTGCCAGCTATTTCCTAAGACCAATGTAGTGGTAACACAGAAAATAATTGCCGGTACAGGAGTCAAATGGACAGAGAAATGTCGATAAAAGATCAGATAAAGATAAATCACGGCAGTAACAGCACCATATCCGTAAAAATTGCCGTTACCACTACCAGTAGAGATATACCAACCAATAGCACCAATAATGCATGCCATGAGAGTATACACAACCTTGGATATAAATGCGTACACTGTATCGCAAGCAAACTCCTGAACAGACAAAGCCACCATAACAACAATCCAAATTAAACGCGACTCATAGTACCATTTTGCCGTGGTACGTACAAAAAAGGGAATTGCTGCTATCACAGTAAACCCCGAGCCCTTCAATGCAAACAGAAAGTGCTTGTTCATCATCAACTTGTACGCGTTCAGCAATCGTCTTCCAATCAGGTGTAATACAGTTCTAGGAGGAGAAGCGTCGGGATTTCGACCTTGAGTATCGCGGTGAGGAGTATATCCTGGAATAGAATCAGGATTACCGTTGTCACCATCTTCGGTGTAGCTCGTACTTGTCTTGGGCCTCTGGCGAATGGATTTTGTAAAGGGGGTAATCAACGTTGGACTAGGCCGGGTTTCGTCGATCGACAGGAGCAAATCAATGGTTTGTTCTAAGAAATCACCATATTGAGTTCCCAGATAAGAAAACAAAAGTAACTGACTCAGCAAGAATAGCAACTGCTCCTCGTCTTTAGTATGCTGTCGTAGAACATCCTCCCAGTTTAAATTTCTGAGCTTCTCTCTCTGTTCAACGAATTTCTCTTTAGCCTCTAAGAGTGCCTTGTTGCAAGCGATCTGCTTTTCTTGGTGTGCCTTTCTTGTCCAAGGCATCCATAGAGTGTAAAACCGGAACTGGTTCATGGCATTGATCCAGTTAACAATACCCGAGACTGCTTCACCCGCTGAAAGAATACGTCCCTCGTACTTTTCAGCAATGATGTCCATAACAAGATCCAAGTCTTCCATGGTTAAATTAGGTTCATTACCATATTCCATTTTCTTGTTTAGCATTTCAATGCGCTTTTGTGTCTCATACTCACCCACCGGTTTGTACGATTCGTGCAATGCAGAATAGAGCTTAGAACTTGACTTGCTTTTATCGATAGGGACAGCACTTGAGCGACGTCGAAGCCTTACATCCACAGAACTCTCCAGAATCACGTCTTTGCGATCTTGTACTTGCTTGTAGAAGTAGTGAAATGCCGCGCCTGCGTTGATCATGTTCTTGAGCAGTGACCGAAACTCTCCGGCATCACCAGCATCTACTCTACCGTAAGATATCTCCAAGGGAATCATTCCTGATACTGAGTCGAGCATAGGGAGCTTTGCACGAAGAGACGCAATCAGCGGCGCTAGACGCATGAGGTCATCAAAAGAATCTGAAGATGGTCGTTTGACTTTCAGCATCTCCACATGGCTAAGTGCTTGGGCTCTCAAAGCCGTCAAGAGTTTCGAAGACCCATTAAAGAAGGCAAAACTGGCGGTGAAAGGATATATCAGGACGCAGCATATAATATTAAGACTAAAGGTGATTCCAAATGGCTTCAACACAATAAGGCCAATGATTGTTGGGTTGAAGTACGGGAAATATAGTCCATAGAGAGAATTGATCAGAAGGTTGATATTCCCTGCGATACTGCCGAGAAGAAATAGTGGCGAGACACGTCTCAACATCTGGAGAGCGGTCAGGCCAAATAATATGGCAAATATATAGACCACAGTGTATCGAAGCTCAATATACCGGCCGGAAAAAATAACCGACTGAATACAGTTTGCAAGCTCGGCATTCTGCTCACAAAGGCCAGATTGGATCATTTCCCCGACCACTTCAGTTTGAGTGGGTTTTCCCCGTAGCTTCCAGACAATCGCCATCGCAATGATGGAAGTTGTCCACATCATCAGGCCAATTGAAACTGTCACAAGCGATAGCACAATACTCAGAATCACGGGCAGGCCTCCCGCAGGAAGCATGAAGGCATAAATTTGCAGCAGAAACTGTGCTTTGCCGAACCACGCGCCAGATCTCGGCACGATACACAAGACCACTCCGACCCATATCTGGATCCACGATCGGAGCACAACCTTAAAGGAATCGTAGTCCAGATGATCCAGTATATACCCGGGCCTCACTATATTCCATACTATTGTGGTAAATGGTTCTTTGACTTCATCATCTTCGTCTGGGCCCGTTTCGTTCGCACCATCCTTGTCGTTGGCTATCTGAGATGCATAGGCCATACTTCGCCGGCTCTGCTGTCGGGCCATCAGGTTCTCCGGCAAATCCTCAGATACGAGAGGTTTGGGCTCCTGCTGGAAGTCTTCATCAGGACCATCCGTGGGAGATAAGCTCTCGGAACTCATTTGAATTTTTTGAGTGTCCCGTTTCAAACTAGTATAGTGCCAGCAGTTTCGATGGTCGAGAATCTTTGTTGTTGTGACTTTGAATATAACTCAATGTACTGCGATCGGCGCCCGAGCCGCACAGCGCGCGAGGAGAGAACATCATCATCTCGTATTATAGAGGGAAAACGTCGTCCAGCGCGTCGAGTGTAATAGTAGTCGTTGTGCCAGACATTAGCGATTGCGAGAATGCTGAATGGCAATGCAATGGTAGCAGGATATATCCCCGCGCGGGTAGTGGTAAGCAGAGACCTACTTCAGGGCCCAGCGTGCCTATCGCTTAGGGAACTACACCCACGTAGAGAGTGTGTTTCCTGATGCAGATAGCTTGACCAGGGGTGTAGTCCACACACCACAAAGGCAACAGAGCATCTCGAACATGCGAACAGAGTATGTTCAACCAGAAAGGGTCCTTCCCAGCCAATTGCAGATGTCACGAAGAATCTAACCGTAGACGCCGGGTATTCATGTGCCGCCGCGTCCCCCGGCAAAGGCGTACATCCACGACTGGCGCAGCTTTGAGCATTAAGAAAGGTTTTATTAAACTTCACACTCTGCGCGTGCTTTCCTTTCAACCTATCGTTCGTCCTCTTCCGCACTCACACCAAAAAATATGCTTTCTGCGAGATCTGTTTTCCGTTCTGGTGCTCCTTTGATCAGAGCACAGGTATGTTGTAACGCTTCCTAGGTAGACCTGCACCAGCACTTTCTCCCTGCCTGCCAATGGATGTTCAGAGCACCCGTAAAGAGAATCTGACCGCCAACGGTCCATTGAGATGGTGGACCTTATTCCAGGTTCGGAGGTCGGCTCCGAGTCTGTTTCAGCCGGTGTGGAAATTTTTTTCCGGCGCTTCCCATGAGAAAAGGTTTCGCTGGGATGGGGTAGGGATCAATGGGCTTGATTGGATTCTTTTCAAGAAAAGGATTGGGTCTGAAAACCTTGTTTGCTTGTCTGTGAAGGGTAGAGGAGGGAGAGAGAGAGGTTGAGGAGTACCGTGGTATCGGTGTGGAAGAATAATAGAGACTAACAAGAAACCTAATAGAGAACATATGCTACATCTGTTGCTTCATTCAATGGTAAAAAGAAGGCTAATGTAAGCTGCAAGCCAGAATCTTGTCCGATAGGAGCGTGAACTAATGTATTGTAGGGAAACTACACTGTTACTCTGATTGAAGGTGACGGTATCGGCGTGGAAATCTCGGAATCTGTGAAGAACATCTACAAGGCGGCCAAGGTGCCCATTGACTGGGAGCCAGTCGATGTGACTCCTACACTGGTTAATGGCAAAACCACCATTCCCGCTGATGCCATTGAGTCTGTTAACAAGAACAAGGTCGCATTGAAGGGCCCGCTTGCCACGCCTGTTGGTAAGGGCCATGTCTCTTTGAATCTAACTCTGAGACGAACTTTCAATCTTTTCGCCAACGTCAGACCTTGCAAGTCGATTGTTGGTTTCAAGACCCCTTATGATAATGTCAACACTGTGCTGATCCGTGAAAACACTGAGGGTGAATACTCCGGCATTGAGCACGTTGTTGTTCCAGGCGTCGTTCAGTCCATCAAGCTGATTACTAGAGCCGCTTCCCAACGAGTTTCTAGATACGCATTCGAATATGCCAGATCTATTGGCAAGAAGAAGGTCTTGGTTGTCCACAAGGCTACTGTCATGAAGTACGGTGACGGTCTTTTCCTCGATAGTGCCCTGCAGGTCGCTAAGGACTATCCTGATATCGAGGTACACACCGAGCTCATTGACAATACCTGCTTGAAGATGGTTATGGACCCTGCTCCTTATAGCGAGTATGTCATGGTCATGCCTAACTTGTACGGAGACATTATGTCTGATTTGTCGTCTGGTCTGATTGGTGGACTCGGTCTGACTCCTTCTGGAAATATGGGAGACGAAGTCTCCATTTTTGAAGCCGTTCATGGTTCCGCTCCCGATATTGCTGGTAAGGGTCTTGCCAACCCCACTGCCTTGCTTCTGTCGTCTGTTATGATGTTGCGACACATGGGCTTGACTGCCGAAGCTGCTAAGATTGAGAAGGCTGTCCTTGATACAATTGCATCTGGTAAGGAGAACATCACTGGCGACTTGAAGGGAACTGCCACCACCAAGCACTTCACATCTGAAGTTATCAAGAGACTCTAAGTGCCATTTTTTAGATATATGTTAAATCCGCTCTCGCATGTGTAATTTCTTTATTGTTCCTTTTATATTTTTGTATCTTTTTTGATTGTTCTTTAAGTGTGTACTATTAAGTATATATATATATACGTAAGTCTCTGTCTGTTTTACCTATATTCATCCATGAAAGAGGTGTGGAACGCCTTGAAGCGGCGAGCATACTCTTCGGTGGGCGGTAGGAAAGTGGTTCGGAAATGCCACGTTCCTGGCACCTGTCCAAACCCTGAGCCAGGAATCACGCAGATTCCAGTCGACTCCAACAGTTTCATGCAATAGAATTCGTCAGGTGTCTCATAGCCTGCTGCTTCAGCTGCCTCGATAACCTTGCGATTCAAAGTGATCCTTGGGAAAAGATACATCGCACCTTCAGGTTCCTGGCATTCAATTCCTTCCATTGTATTAAATGCTTGATAGAGCTGTTGTGATCGGGACTTTAGAGTTTCAAAAATGTGATTGTACTCCTTATTAAACAATTCATAGCTTTCATCACCAGGTGCCGGAGGGTGTGTCATGAGTTCAAGCAGGGCCTGTCCAGTAACCACTGGACACAGGCTAATGCTCGCAAGCTTGTAGATGTGCTCTTCGACTGCAGCATCGAACCCCACCAATTCCATATATCCACCACGCTGGCCACACTCTCCAATCATACCCTTCGAAGTCGAATGAAGGGAAGCAAGTTCGACATGATCATAGGGGCCAGGGTTTTTGGCCTGCATTTTCCGGAGAACACTCTTGAACGAATGGAACTCGCCCTTGAAGATATTTGCTTGGTATACTTCATCGGCGATAATGACCAGATGATACTTTGCAGCCACTCGGATAACGTCCTCAATATTCTCTTCTGTAAGTACAGATCCAGTGGGGTTTCCCGGGTTGATGACCACGATTGACTTGAGATCTAGTCCCTGGTTATGCGAAGTCCTGATAATGGCTTCAATTTCCCCTGCGTCCGTACTCCAGCCACTCTTCTCATCCAAATGATACTGTACAGCCGTTGAGTCCACCAATGTTATTGTTGCTGAGTAGAGGGGGTACTGTGGAATGGGGATCATGAATCCGGAGTTTTTGTCGTTACTGACGCAGTTGAGCAGCTCCGTGACTGCAGCAGATGCACCAGTGGTCAGATAAATGCTTTCCGGGTTAGATGGGAACCCATCTCTTTCCTCGATAAACTGCGCGATTCTCTGTCGGATGTAAGGCACACCCTTTGAGTGCGAGTAAGCCCCCACACTGCCTATACCCTTGAGTAAAGTTTCCGCTCTAGCAATGACGTCCTTTGGAAAAATACCTGGATGGTCTTTGATAAGGTCTGGGTATTGCAGAAGAGCCAGAACCTGTCTGTAAAACGTTATCGGCTTCTGGTCCAGCTGCTGAGGGTTGCCGATGTTTGCATTAATGACCTCATTAAATGGCAGCGATCCGGGCTTTAGTTTCAGCTCGTCACGAATCTCTTCTGCTCTCAGTGCGAGCCGGCCGCGGACTGCATACTTGGCGTCGACCACCTTTGAATTAAGTTTATCCACCGTCAGGGGCATATTCTGCTGTGAAGTGAAAGAAAACTGTCTCCTGTGAAAAACTCGCGGTGTGACTATTCGTCCTCCACGCACAGCAGCAGCGACCCCCGCATATCTGACCATTCCGAATAGGTGCATCTCCGCACTTCTCCGAGCGGCCACACGACCAATCATGTTTGAGCGTTGAGAGCAGCGCGAAGCGAAGTAGAATTCAGAAACCACAGATCGCGCTCACGACGCTATCACTTCTTGTTGCGAGTTGTATAATTAGACTAGACACAACAGGGGATATATCTCGACGACTGGTGCGGGCGGTGGTGGTTCAAATTGGCCCCAATTGCAAAAAAAAAACCTTTCACCGCGTTGGCACTACTTATCTCTTGGCCCAGCAGCGATTCCTCTGATATTCTGTTTCTGATCGACAAGAATCCTTCAATTAAACAACCAGAAATGGCAAATACTAGTAAAAGATAGCTAAAGGTAGCTGCTAATTTCACAGTAGACGATTCACGGTCCTCTTAGATCCTCTCTGGTTAACTTAATGGCTTGATTCAATAGCCTGTAGGAAAATTTATAAAGTTTAGTTTGGGCGCTTAAGTACGGTGAACAAAACTCCACTGTTGTGTAGTAGTACGCGAACCACCACTGCACCGCGCTTTATTTACTATGGGCATATGAGACGGTCGAAAGCTGTACTGGTTGCGGTGCCGGGATGGCGAGATAGTTCCAGATTCGCGCATAGCTATGTGATTCATACTTGATAACCTGGAGATGCATATAAGAAAATATAGTGCTAAAAGCTGGAAGACCATGATCATATCGCTAGAAATAGAGCTAGAACAGCCATTTGATTCACTCTTCATGATCTCGAGATCTATATAAGAAAATATAGTCCTGAAAACAGGAAGGCCCTGGTCATATCGCTGGAAATAGAATGAGAACAGCTCTGGCTACTGTATACGCGATCAATTCCAGGTCAAACTTTACTTACTAGCTCTAGCATCAAGATCTCTGCATCAAACTCTATAAAGCCAATTCTTCAGGCAGGCTCTTAAGTCCAAATATATCACAAGTATCAGAGCCCCGTTACTTCTCACGAAGCCCCGAAGCTCTCGAACCCCTCCTATCACTCAGCAAGAGCCTTCTTTTCGGCTACAAACTGCAATAATCCATGGTCTCAGGTTTTGTGAGTCGACGGTCTCTAGGCTCTGCGAAGTGTGTCCCAAGCGAAATTTGACAGCGGACAAGCCTTCCTTCTGCTGTATTCTCACCTTCACCCACCCAAGTCACACACCTCTCCAAAACCCAGGCTCCACTTATTCATCATCGCAATGCCTGGTTTAAGCTTCGACAATTACTTGCGGAACGAGCATCTTAGAGAAGCAGGGGTGCCTACTCCTAAGGCCACCTCGACCGGTACCACGATTGTTGGATGCAGATTCGATGGTGGCGTAATTATCGCTGCAGACACTCGCGCCACCGCAGGCGACATCGTGGCAGACAAGAATTGCGAGAAACTACACAGAGTTGCGCCTAGTATCTGGTGTGCTGGCGCAGGTACTGCTGCTGATACAGATAAGGTAACTCAGCTTGCATCGTCTAATCTTGAAATCCATTCGCTATATACAAATCGTCAGCCACGGGTTGTCACCTGTCTGACGTTTCTAAAGCAGCATCTGTTCAAATATCAGGGGCACATTGGCGCTTATTTGATTGTCGCTGGCGTGGATCCCACTGGTCCGAAGCTGTTCTCGATTCATGCGCATGGTTCTACAGATGTAGGCTTCTATCTGTCATTAGGTTCGGGATCCATGGCGGCTATGGCTGTGCTGGAGTCAAAATGGCATAAGGATATCACTAAGGAAGAGGCCATGAGTTTATGTGCCGAGGCAATTGAGGCTGGTATCTTCAACGATCTTGGATCAGGTTCAAATGTTGACTTGTGTGTGATGGAAGTTGGAAAACCTTCGGTTCTCAAGCGTGGCTACAGAAGACCCAATGTCAGAGCAGCCAAGGCCAAATCTTACAAATTCCCCAAGGGTACTACTGCTGTTCTGTCGGAAAAGGTTCGAGATCTAGTTGATGTCATTGAATTAGAAACTACCACGACTGGTAGTGCTATGGAAGTAGATAGTTAGACTGATGACGCTATAATTGTTATTATAGTAGTAATGTTTCAATGGCCTTTCTCGTACCCTCCACTATAGCCACATGTTCCACGGAATGCACTCGGTCCATGTAATCGTCCAGCGACTCGCCCTTGCGTAGCCCGATAGTCTTGACCACGAGTGGTTCACCCTCATCGACTGCAGCAATCACCTTGTGGATCATAACCCCTGCTTCGGCAATTTCGCCCTTCTGACCCGCCTCCCATGCTCTCTCGATAGCATTTATTCCAGCAAATTGGCCCGGTAGCGCAGGGTGCAGGTTAATGATCGGAATCTTGTTTTCTTCCAATGGTGCTAGAAAGGATGGTGCCAAGATCAGCATCCAACCGGCACACACAATAAGATCGGGTCTATTTTCTGGTCTCAGGATATATTCGACTAGGTCCCGATTGAAAAGAGCTCGTGCGGATTTCCTTGCTGCCTTGTCTTCCTTGGGTATGTCTTTGTAGTACTGTCCCTGTAGATCATGGACATAGGTCCGAACTGAAGCATCAGAGGCTCTTGTCAGTCCATATGCACTTGGAGAGGACGATATCACCAGAGCTACTTCGGCTTTTAATGTTCCACTTCTGGTTGCATCTAAGATCGCTTGCAGATTCGTTCCAGCTCCTGATATCAGGACCAATATTTTCGTCATTGGCAGGTGAAGGCTTGGGAAGGGAAATTTTCAACCATATCCACACTTGGTTCAAGACAGAATAGGTGCAATTTGATCAAAAGTGTTAGCAAAACATCAATTGATCAAAGCAAAAGGGCTGTCAATCTAGAAGCTTCCATATTTTATAGCTATATACAAATACTAAATTTTATTCGAATCTAAGCTGGCTCAAACTGAAAATTGTGTACTTAATATTTTTGGCTGGGAGATTCTAACATCAAAGCTGTCAACTTCCCGCTTGGTAGAGTGAATCTGCTGCAGAAGCGATGTCAGTTGAACTCCTTCAAAAGGAGCTTCAGAATGCTTCATCCGAGCAGGAACTTCAAAATGTACTAAAGAAAATCCGGGTCTCGAGTAGCAGGTCTAGTGCAGATTTAGAAAAGCTGGTATCTGCGGGGAAGGTTTCTCAGGATCACGACCTCCAACGATTAGACCTGCTGAGAACACAATTGGGCACAGCTCTGAATTCATCGCATGAGCTTGTTAAAATGCTTTCCAGTGCTTCCTTTGTATCTAGTCGCATATCATCCAAGGTCCGTAGCATTGGCATTGAGCACGGTCGCGTCAAAGAAGCCCTCGCATATGTCGAGGACGTCATTGAATTGAAATCGAGCATTCTAGGTGTTCAGGACGCAATGGACACACGAGACTGGGAAAGAGCTGCTAAATATATCCACAGGGCCAACAGCCTACCCGAGGTATTGGTCAATGGTGAGTTCGCCAAGGCTATGGTGCCTACAAGTGAGATACCAGACTATCCGCAAGATACATTGAACAAAAGCTCAGAAAGCCTGGGTAATTTATTTCTCCGGGAATTTAATAGGGCCGCTGATATTAAAGATATGGAGAACGTCACGAGGTATTTCAAGCTTTTCCCCTTAATCGGCCAGGAAGCCCAAGGCCTTGATGTGTACGCAAAGTTTGTCTGTGGAATTATTACTGCTCAGAGTCGTGCTCTTATGCAGGAGCATCGGAAAACATTTGCTGAGGATGGTGTTCTGTTTTATGGTGTGGCAATCACCAGGCTATTCGAAAATATTGCAGCAATTGTAGCACAGCATGCCCCAGTAGTCGAAAAGCATTATGGAAGAGGACGTATGATTCGGGTCCTGGATAAAATTCAAGATGAAGCTGATAGCCAGGGTGGCCTTATAATAGACACTTTCTGGGATGAGCGAAGGCTGGATAGATTGTTGGGTGATATCAATAGTTATGCATTTTCGTACTTGGTTAACAGCTTTTCATCTACGGCAGCATCTAGAATCGGTATTGTTAGTAGGAGTGCCAGTCCAGGTGATGCTATGATGGCACGAACAAGTGAAGATGAAGGTGTAAGCTTACGAGAGATCGCTAACCTTGTCAGCGAAATATCAATGATGGTGAACAGGTGGACACTCTATAGGAAGTTTCTGGCATCACGGTGGCATGAGTTTGCAGATGAGGAGGAACTCGAAATTAACGCCCAGGTCGATCGTTCGGTCAAGCTTACTGTACCTCTGCTTATTAAAGAAAGTCGATTTTCATTCAAGGTTGCGTCACGACTTGCTCCCGGTTTCGAATCAATGGCAACATTTGTATTTCGGCGTTCTGTAGAGAAAGCATTCCAACTCGATGAGCTACCGGATCTGTCAGCAAAGTTTACTCAGGAGTCACCATTGGTTACTTCAGTTGTCGATGATATGATGTATATTTTCAGCACTTTGCTTTCACAATTAGTATCAACTGGAGAGATTGGCTGCGTGAAAAACGTCCTGACGAACTTCCGTCGGATACTGGAATCCGACTATGTTGGAATGATCCAGAGAAAGTTGCGAGACGAGGCACCTAAACAGGTGGCTAGTACTGGACCGGTGAGAATTCCGACTCCTCTTGGCGGTCGAAGAGCGATGGATGGCGGTGGCTCTGGCTCGATGACTCTGGCTGGACTGTCCGGTCCGGAAGATAAGAAGCTTCGGATATTCTTGGTGTATTTAAATGACTTATCAGTGTCATCATCATATGTTGAGCGCGTTTTAAAATCCTTGGATGTGCACGATCTGATGCCTTTTGACAGTGACGCTGAAACTGTCGAAGGAATACTGAGCGCACTTTCAGCCAACTTCCGCTCACGTTGTAACGAACTCAGTAACGATGGCATACAGGTTGTATTCTCGAATATAACTAACATCAGGCTACGGAATATCTGCAATCTGTTGTTCAGGGATGCCGACTATATGGTATCCCCCAGCAATAATACAGACGATCAACCTTCAATGAGTTCCACGTTTCTATTCCACTGGAATGGACTTATGAATGAATTTTCTCGTACGCTTGCGCCAGATATGTTTAACCGTCTCATCACGTTGGTAGCTGGATCATTGTCGCGAATGCTGGAGAAGTGGGTCTGGGGTCTGGAAGGTAAAGTAAATGAACTTGGAGCTATACTACTAGATCGCGATATAAGCCGAGTTATGGCGTCTGTTAGTGAGGGCCGGTACAAATTACGAGAAAAATTCGTCCGTGTTGCCCAGATAGTCATGATTGTTGGTCTGGACGATACCGAAGATGAAGAAGGCATAGAGTGGGCCCTAAGCGATGAAGAAAGGCGACGAGCAAGATTTATCAGAGTTGAACGACGGTCGCCAAGATATCAATAATTTATCTAAATAATGTAACGTCCTAGCATTAATGAATAGCCAGAGTATCTCTCTTGCCATGTGTGTCATGTAAAAGTGTGTGTTGGGAACTTGCACTGCAAGTACAAACCCGAAGGCACGGAAAGTTGGAATTTGAGCTAACAATTTCAATAGCGGCATGCCGCTGGATCCATATTCCTACGTGGCCCCCTCCAGGGTTAAGACCTTGATTTGTCCTATAGGGCAAATCCGAAGGTCTCAATTTCTTCAGTATGCTGACAGACTGTCCAAAGCATGTGAAGTGCGTTTAGTTGACGTGACTCCAGATGGCCGCTCTGATCGAGGTACGTTAGGCAGTTGATTTAGATTGCAGCAATTGTACGCTAACCTGTGCATCCTAAAAGATATGTTTAGTCCTCAGGGGTATCCAAATGGGAAAGTGGTCTATGACTTTTGTTTGTCTTCGAGTGATGATCAGCTGTATTCGCTGTTCGACCTCGAACCTTATCGGCAGACACTAGCAGTTTTTGCATTGACCTCATATAAAGAAAACAGCGAAAAAGAGTGGGAAGAGGGTCTGAAGCATCTCAAAAGGATGTATTCTTCAGCGTTATTGCATAAGGTAGTAGTGTTTGGGGTTCCGGATGAGAAAGCTTTCAAGGGCAATTCGAAGGGTTTGATCCCAGTCCTTTCCAGCAAGATTTCCAACTTCACAAGTCTGGAGACTGCAATGTGTGATATTACAACTGATTTTCTTGCTGAATTAGGTGTGTTTGCAATTTCCCGTAGAGTGGGTTCATTCAAGTCCCCGAGCATTAAGGAGCTCGATGCTCCTCCACCGTCGCGCGACAAGGCATTCACAGCATCTGTAAAACGAAATGCATTACGACATTCTCCATCTGGCACGCCTAACCTTTCTCGGACTACCTCAATAAATAAAATTGGGTCTCTTTCGCTAGGTCTTTCAGATCGTTCAAAGTCAAAGCAGAAAGGTCGCATGTTAAAATTCACGGGGAATCTATATCTTCTGGCAGGAAGACTGTCAGACGCACTACGGGAGTTTACTGAAGCCGCTGTAATGTTGAAATCATGCTACGATCATCTATGGTTTGCATCGGCCTTGGAAGGAATTGGCGTGTGTCTTGTACTGCTTGCATTCCTTGAGATTCCTGTTACAATTCCCCCTATAGCGCTAAGTGCTGCATTGAGTAAGCATCATCATCAATCTGGATCTCATGCCGCGGATTCTTCGCCTGTACTCCCTCTGTCGCCTCAACTATCTGGAGCAACGCTAGCACCATCAGTGAGCTCTCCGGCCCCTGTGACTTCAACAACGACCAATTCTTCTTCATTGCCTCATTCACAATCAACTGCATCATTGGCATCATCAGCGCCTCCTCCTCTGCAAGAATTTCTTCCTGATTTAACTGAAGCAGTATTGCGATACTATGACAGGTCTCAGACCAGCCCAGAAGAAGGTGTTCCTCATGTAGTCTACTGTGAGACTGTGCTGAGATTCACAAAGCTACTAGCTATTTGCAGATTAGGAGGAGGTTGGAATGGAGCCACATTATCAGCAGTCGTACGAGAAACGAGGTTAAACAAGAATATCAGGAACGAAAGCATAGCTATTGACACTGTAGCTCGGTGGTGTAACAAAGTTATGGCAGAAGTAAATAATCTCTCGGTTTGGTGGCAGTGCCAGATCTACAGCGGGCTGGCAAGTATATATTCGAGCATTGGATTAGTTCGCAAGAGGGCGTTTGTATTGAGGTCTCTTCTCGTGAATATACAAACTCAGATGAGCTCGTCCACAACTGAGAAACCCGGTGATGGTGCTGTAAAATTGGAAACATATGTCGATTCGTTGAAAGTGCTCGGGCCTCCACACGCTGGTGGGAGACTATTAGATATGCTCGAAACCATATGCCGTGTGTATGGAGCAGGTGATGTCACAGCTGTTGGCTGCGGGTGGAACCAGCTAAAAATATCGTTCATGAAAAGTTGCATTTCATTATGTGAGTCGACTTCTGACTTTGAAGGAATAGTTCATTTTTCATCGTTGCTGCTTTCGACTTCTGCCGATGTGCTTAGCAAAGAAGAGCAGCTAGTAATGTTTGGAGGCATACATCGTGCGATTGAGAATGCTCGAAAATCTGGTCGTCACAGCACGCTTCTCGCGGATTACTGGGATCTCTTTTTATTGCGCGATATTCGGATATTACCAAGTACTACGGTGACACCTATGCTTGGGCTGATATCCCAGAGTGAGACCAGCCGACAGAGTGCCGGTGATGAGGGCCAGGAAGTGTTTCTTTATAATCCATATGCCAAGGTTGATTCAGAAGCAGACAATATTCGTGTTTTTGTGAGAAATGAGCGAGCTGAAGTTCTCATTCGACTTCAAAACCCATTCGAATTTGAAGTGCATATAGTCAAACTGGAATTAATTTCCGAAGGCGTCGAACTTGAATCTGTGGCAACAAATATTTATGTCCCTCCTGGGTCAATACATGAAGTTGTGCTGCCTGTTTTCGCTAAAGGTGTCGGCGGACTCAAAATAAGTGGCTGTCGAGCTCAGATCAATGGATGCTTTCCGAAGGAGTTTCAGCTTCTGAGGAGTCATAGAATCCAACCTGATGCAAAACTTAAAGTCTTGGGGGTTAGTTCTGGTCAGAAGAACATTGTGCGCGAACTTTTCGAGGCAGAGGATAACAGAAGAAATCTCGAAGTAAAAGTAATCAACACTTTGCCTATGATGGCCTTAAAAGATATGTCCTTGAACCAGGGGTGGATCATGATCTTGGAGGGTGAGCATCATTCGTTCAATATCAGTCTTTCGAATTTTTCTGATGTTGCTGCCAATGTTATTCGTTTCAGTTTTACAGACTCCACCACCGAGTTCCTACAGAATGCACTCCGGGTAAAAGATCTTCCTCTAAATGAAGTATACGAATACGAATACTTCCTGTACAAGCGCCAAGGGCTGATGATGTCAAGTGATAGTAATGTGACTGAAATAGGGCCTCATCACGCTGGAGAGTTTGCTATCGACGTTAGTGGGAAGAGGGGTATGACCAGTGCCACAATTAATATTGACTATGGGTTTGTAGATCCATCCACTGCAGATAATACTGCAGCCGAAGTTTGGACTCGACGCCTTGCAGTTCCGATTAACATTACTGTTAACCCCAGTATTGAATTAGGCGATTGCGATATCATTCCTCTTCCTAAATCAGAGGTTATTGTTAATTTTGGTGGTGAGTATATCACTAAATTTGTCAGAAATTTACCTCCTGGCGAGGATCTCTCCAACTACTATCTACTCATCATTGATTTGCGGAACTCATGGTCTAGTGAGATGGAGGTGACTCTCTGGAGTTGGAGGGACAAGGATGAGGAAGAGAAGTTGATTGAAGTAATGGAAACAATTTCACCCCATCGTACAACTCGTTTCTTGATACCTATTAAATGGAGAGTTCTGGACCCTAGTCAATTATCAAGAGTTATCCCTAGCCTGTCAAACCGTCAGTATGTCCTAGATTCCAAACTCAGTTCCGAGCAAGTTCGGTTTATGCGTGAAACTTTCTGGTGCCGCGAAGAAATTCTGAGGTCTATTGGTGGCATATGGCGCGCAAAAAATATGCCCCGCAGTGGCAATGTAGAGCTCCGTGGTTTAAGACTTACTCAGCGGATGATGAGCGTACTTCAAGTCGATAGACTCCGCTTATCGATGAGTATCAACGGTCAGAATGTTAAGCAAATCAGTGATAATAACTGGCAAGTTGAGACGGAGGAAGAAGATACAATTGTGACTTGCATAATTTCTAATCTTTCTGATGATAAGATCTCAGGCATTCTACGAATAGTACCTCGGATATCCCATGCATCACTTTCTGACTTGCATGAGAGCGGTGAAGCCAATACTATTTTTGACCGTATTCTATACAAGGGACTCTTACAACGGCCGATTTCAAATCTTGGTCCAGGCGAAAGTATCGAGGTTGATATGGGCACAGTATTTCTGTCTCGTGGTGAGTATGAATGGACTAGTATTCTTGAAGTTACGAAGGGACCTGAAATCCTTCTTCGGCAGCATTCTCAGCTGACTCCGTTGTACGTTAAAGCAGTATAAGAAGCAAGCATTTGCTGTATTCTGTATTTTAAAGCATCATCTGTATCTATAGAGTCTCTATAACACTAAGCACCTCAGCTTTAATGCTGCTGAGTTGCTGCTGAATATACTCATGTGAGTGAAAGGCAGTATTGTAACAGCTCGTGAAGTTAAGCTTCTCTCGGAGCGTCCAAAGGAACATGGGAAGTTGAGGAGAGCTATTCTCTACGCCAACCCAGAGGTTTCCAATTTCAATTGCCCCTATCTTAGGCTTTAGGATATCATCAAGCCTCCCGAAGCTGGAGATCATAGGAGTAAATCGGTTCGTAGGTGGTGCGAATGCCAACTGTTGGAACATTGCTAGACAGGCACCAGCGACAGGTACAAAGGCACAGGCTGGGTTTTCCTGAGAGTTCCCTTTCAATCTGATTTTCATGTCTTGGAAGTATTGGTTCAATTCTTCAAGAATCATCTTATTAGTCTTTCCAGCAAGCTTGAGAACCAGAGGCCAGAATCCAATGTATAATCCAAAAGGCTCATTGGCTGCAACAGGATTTGTGATGACACTTCTCAGATTAACGGGATTAAATGTAGTATAATTCTCAATCTCTTCATTTATATCGAGCTTCTTAACAGCCATGATAAGCCCGGTGTAGAACAGAGCAGTCACGCTGTAACCAGACATTTTCGAGGTCTCAAAGATTCTGGCAGATTCTGATTCAGAGAAGGTCAGACAAGACTGTGCACATGTACCAGGAGGAGATCCATAATTGTCAAACTCGTCGCTTATACTGGGATGGCCATTGGCAAACCCTCCCATTACCTCTGCCGCTATCTTCAAATGTGAATCGGGAATTTCTGAAACCTTGGAAGCTACCTCGAAACTCTGAGCAAGCTTGGGCTCATAAGCCTTTGTGCTGGTTGGTGAGTGCCCGACTTTCGTCAACAAACTATTGAATAACAAGCAGGCTCCTGTGCCATCGATTAGACTATGAGGCGCAGATATCACCAACTGTTTGGATTTCACAACGAATCTCAGACATGCATGAGTCAGAGGCTTGAGGTTGGCATATAACTGCCTCGTGGAATCACTGGAATTGTCCTCAACGAAAGACTCTTGCAGCCAATTTCTACATTCTTCCTCCGAATTCAGCATCTGGCATTCAAAAAAGCCGTCAAATATACTGGAAGTAGCGTGCGGGTGCTCCCTGGACACGGTAACCCAAGCAGACTTGAGCCTACTTACTAGCTCTTCAGTACCATAGGGAGAATTAATCTCTACTGCCAGCATAATCGGCCAGCCGGCACCACCAGAGACGTTAAACACTTGCTCCATGACACCAAGTGCTCGAGAACATTTGTTGGCACCCGATTCGCTCCACATAGGTCCGGTCATTGTGTCTTTCTCGAATTGTCAGATTAATGCAGGAATATATGGCAATTATATACACTGTCTTTCCACCCATAGATCTGTCGGATACGCCGTTTGAGTGTAAACATATTTTCTTGATCCGTATCCACATGCATGCATGCAGTGGTAGGCTTGGGTGCCAAAGTCATTCTCTCCACCCTCCTAGCCATACGGTCTAGCTGAATAATCTGAAAATTTATTTTTTATCACTAGGTTCAATTGCCTTTGCTGGTCGCTGCCGCGTATCTCAATTGTAGTCGATATGTGTTCGTTCAAACGTCGTTTTCTCGAGATTTCCTGTAATACATAGACGCATCTCAATGCAGGGCGAGACGATACAAACGAGTGCAAAACTACAAGCCACACGAACGGAGCAAGTGGTCAACGGAGCGAGAAATCTGATCGACTACAGTGCTTGCCTTTTTTCTTTTATTTTTGTATTCCATACTACATAGGCTCGAAATAGCTTTCAGGCGTAAGAAGCCGCGATTATAAACGAAGCAAGAAAGCTGACTTTGAAAGAAGGCTTCTCGAGAATATCTTCTTGGGACGTATTGCTCAGTCTGTTTCGAAACCATTGCACTACCTGACTTACAATAGGTGTATTAGACGTATTCACGATACCCCTACTCTGAAGGAATTGGAGTGTCAATAGGCCAGTTACTGTTAGAAATACAAGTAGTTTGCTAAGCTTCCCCACAACATAGCCGCATAACAGACCTGTGAAACTTCCTACAGACAATTGCTGATAATCCAGTTTCCCTCCAAATCGACTTCTATTTCTAGGAACTGCTGAAGGGGGTCTCTGTCCGTATGCATAAGTTCCAGGGCCTGCACCAATGTTCCGATATGGCGAATCATTGAGCAATGGGGGCCTTGTGTATAGCCGGGCAGTTGTCAATCCAATACAGATGCCAGCACCCACAGCAAAAGCTGACGATAGGCGGGGCCCGGTTAGAAATGACGAAGAAGCAAATCTTAAACCAAACATTCACGAACTAGAGAATTGTGTTGGCAGCTAAGTTGATCACAGTCGAAAGTTCAATGTTGTAACAGTAGTAGGCTGTAAAAACATCCCATCGCGGTCGGCAACAAACACCGCTTGAACAGTGCAGTGCAGCAACTGGCAAACCCACCGGAGAAAATCTCCCAATATCAATCAACGGATGCGATTATTAGTGACATAAATTTATTTTAGCTAACAATTGATTGTATGTTTATCAAATTTTATTTTTTTAATTAAAAGGAAATACAAAATAGTTCCAGAAAATTATTACCAAACCAGAAAAAAAAACCGCTTAGAGCTTGTCATAGTACTCCTCATAGCCAGGAACAACCTCCTTCATACCACGTCGGAGACGAGCATTCTTGACGATCTCACCGGGCTTGGTAGTAGTGTCAAGAGGAGAGCCGTTCATCACTTGCCAGTGGTCGAACACCATCTGGGGGAAAGCCTGACCACCAGTAGCTTGTCTGAGCTCACCAGTGAAACCGAAAGACTCGTTGACAGGCAAGTAAGCCTTGACAGTGAACAATGGGGTACCAGGACGTTGCTCCTCAGACAGAACCTGACCACGCTTCTTGTTAAGGACAGAGTAGATACCACCAATGGCATTCTCAGGACATTGGATCTCAACCAAAAAAACGGGCTCTTGGATTCTAGGCTCTGCCAACAATACAGCAGCATAAGTAGCACGTCTCATAGTAGGGATCAACTGACCACCTCCTCTGTGGATAGCATCGGGGTGAAGAGTGACATCCATGATGTTGGCCCGAACAGATCGCAAGTTCTCACCGAAGATAGGACCCTCCTTAGTGGCCCACTGGAATGCAGCAACAACGTGATCCTTGATCTCGTGGAGGTATTGGACAGCCTTGGTCTGATCAACGACCAAGTTAGCACCACTACCGTCAGGACCGAAACACCAAATCTTTCGAGCATCGGTCACATCCCATCCATACTCATCAGCCATGAGACGAGCTCTGATCTTGAAATCTTCTCGAGGAGAGACAACACCCTTCTCAATAGCCAATGAGAGCTCTTCGTCAATAGGCTCAGCCTTGATGTAGATACGGTTATGCTTGTTGGGAGACTTGGAAAGAGCAACCATGCTGGATTCAGTCTCAACGGTCTCACGATAAGCGACAACAGGAGGAGAGACCTTCAAAGGAACACCGGCGTGGTCCTCCTCAAGATCCTTCAAGCAAATTTCCAAATGCAATTCACCAGTGCAGGCAACAATGTGCTCACCGGACTCAGACATGGAAGTCACAACACAAGGATCAGACTTGGACAAACGCTTAAGACCCTCGACAAGCTTGGGCAAATCGTTAGCATTCTTAACCTCAACAGCGACCTGAACAACAGGAGAGACAGAGAACTTCATAACCTTAAGGTTGTGGGCGCTCTCAGAAGTGGTCAAAGTACCAGACTTGAGCAAGAACTGGTCGACACCAACCAGACCAACAATGTTTCCGGCAGGGACATCATCAATGGGCTCGACGAATCGTCCCATCATCAGAACGGTACGCTGAATAGCCTTAATGAACAAATCATCCTTCTTACCAGGGACATAGTTGGGTCCCTGGATTCTGACCTTTTGTCCACTTCGTACAGTACCGGCAAAGACACGGCCGAAAGCGTAGAATCGTCCCTTATCAGAGGTGGGCACCATCTTGGAGACATACAACATAAGGTCGGCCTTGGGGTCGCACTCCTTGATTCCAATGCAGGCAGCATCGTCTTGAGGACCTTCATACAGAGTAGCTGCTCTGTAAGCTTGGGCAGTGACAGGAGAAGGCAAGTGAATAACAATCATCTCCATAAGAGCGTCGGCGGCGGGCAAGAACTTTCGCATAACGACCTTGAGAAGGGCCTTTCCTTCCAAGTCCTTCTCGTCTCCCTTAAGGACGATGTTCAGCTTCTCTAACAGAACAGGGATCTCGTCCTTCTTGAAGTTCATAACTGAACTGAAGATTCTGAAGATAGGGTCCAAAATGAACATGTTGAAACCACGCTCAAGAGTCTTTCCATCCGCATCCTTACCCTTGTTAGTCCATTTCTTGGTCTTGGGGTTGAAGTACGAGTCTCCCCATAGTCGCTCCATCATCTTATCATTGTCAATACCGTACTTCTTAGCGTATCGCTGGGCAAACTGACGAACAGTGAAGGCCCATCCGTGGAGACCGGAAGCAAAGGCCACAGTACCCTTCTCAGGGTATACCTGGACATCACCAAGAGTCTTGTCAAAATAGGTGGAGATGATAACGTTAACGGACTCAACAGTTCGAGAGAAAGACTGGTACAGATCTTCTTTGGTGGTCTGTAGCTCCAAAAGAGCACGGTCAACCTTGTTAATAACAACAACCGGCTTGATTCGCTCACCAAGAGCTTGTCTCAGCACAGTCTCAGTCTGCACACAGACACCTTCAACGCAGTCGACTACGACGAGGGCACCATCAGTGACACGAAGGGCAGCGGTAACTTCAGAAGAGAAGTCAACGTGACCAGGAGAGTCAATCAAGTTAACCAAGAATTCCTGACCGTCAGTCTTCTGCTTGATCTCCTTGACATCCTCAGCAGTCATCTCGCCGTAAAGAGAGATGGCCGTAGACTTGATGGTAATACCACGCTCCTGCTCATCTTTTCGAGTATCGGTAAATCGTGCTTCACCAGCCTTGGCAGCAGAGATAATACCGGCTCTTTGGACAAGAGAGTCGGTCAAGGTGGACTTTCCGTGATCGACGTGGGCAATGACGGACATATTTCGGACGTTGGTGACCTTGTCCATTAAGGCACGCATTTGCTAGAAAATAAAGAGTTAGTTTCTCGTATACTTCCACATAGCTCCATAATCGGTTCAGGCCTTCTTCGCACGACCACGATGTTCGGTGATAAACCGCCGGCGCTAACGTGGTGGGGACTATCAGGCTTTGGGACCACACATAGAAAAATTTTAGTGTGGCACCAGAGAGAGCGAGCTTGCATAGTCAAGCACAACCCTTCAATTCTTCAATTACCAAGCAGAGAACATCAGCAGAGAACGCAAGCCCGTGGGCCAGCAGCCCTCGTACTTAGGTAGATGAGTCCTGAAGCCACAAACCACATCGCAACCAGATATCTGCAAGCCAACAAATCATGTCCTGCCGCTGCTGAAGTCGTCGAATCTGGCGCTAAACCCAGGTAAATAACTGAAACAGTTGCAACAACTTACGTCAACGGTGAAGTTAACTTGAAAACAACGTTAGTAAGCAGATCCCATCGTGAACAACTCTCGCAAAACTCTCAACGTACCCATTGTGAATGATTTTTATAGTGGTTTAACACTGGCAAATACTTATAAATAAAAGACAAAAAGGACCAGACGGCAGCTAGTCGAATCGAACAACAATTATACAAGAATACAGAGCAGCAGAATCAATCCAGAAAAGATATTTTCTTTCCAATTCTCTTCAGATTCAAAAGCGATTTCAAACTGAAGTAGTTGCTCGAACAAAAAAAAAGTTGGTTCAAAGAGAAGGGAGAGAGAAAAAAAGGGAGTTGAAGTTTTGTGAGGATTTAGCATTGTGTTGTGGGACTGAGATGTAGGTCTTCGAATATCTGAGTCTGAACTCCCAGCGTCTACCGCGCCGGTGTCCTACAGCAGCAGCGATGCTGCTGCTTTGCATTTCTTCTTCCTGCACGACGTTTCTCGAGGACTTGTAGAGGGTGCTAGATTACAGGCAGATTCTGGGCGTGGGTTGACAACCGTGGTTTTACAACGACTCTGGGTATATGGAAATTGCGGGCTGATTACATATAAAAGCGTCTATATTTTGGTGGTAGGTTCTGCGCATATTGGAAAGCCAGATCCTAGTATTTCTTGGTGGTCGAGTCTAGCGCCAGCCATTCATTTTTTTCTATCGCGAGTATCGCTCTCTTGCTGCGTAAAACAAGTTACTTAGTAGTTGCAGGCCATCACTATGGAAGAGGAAGTCCTGTTTCACCCGTTGCCCGAAGTATTCGTGCCTCCGTGCTTCATAAACGACCCTGGGATTCTCGCCCATTGGCGGTACGAGCTGAGAAGAGACGCCCAGCAGATCCTTCCTAACATATGGATAGGCCCGCTCGGGGTCCTGAGGCAGGAGACCTTCCTGAGAGTTAACAATATCCGCGTGCTTATTTCCTTCATGGGCGCAGACTCATCAGTCGCAATCATAAAGCATCGTTTCGCCAGCTCGCCGGACTATGAGTGCCACTCGGTTGATCTCAGTAACGCATCGATTGTCGGCGAGTTCTCCAGAATTAATTCAGTCATTCACGGGGCGCTCGAGCGAGGATCTGCGATCCTGCTGTTCTGCGAAAGCGGGAATGATAAAAGCGCTCTGTCTGCAGCTGCATTCTTGGTCGAGTTCTACCAAATGGACGCTGTCTCTGCTCTGCAGTTTGTGCAGTCAAAGCGATTTAGTATCTCGCCTGGAGGTGCTGGAAAGTATAGCCTCCAGATTTTTGAGTCGATTTGTCGTGCCAGAGCTTCGACCGGCGGTACAAACAACCAAACCGAAAAAGTCAGGCATGTACTCGATGAGGACGATAGCGCCGAAGACGGCTATCGAGTTCGAAAAGTGCGGTATTAGCCGCTTCTATTTATTTTTTGCTTTTTGTTGAGGGGTTCTTCTATCGATTGTTTTTTTTTGGTCTTGTCAGATAATCATAGACGTAAAGGAAATTAAAATATATCATAACTTGTGTCGTAATCGGATGACTATATCTCCTCTCTATTTCTTCAGGATTGTAACAACATCTTCGTCCATCAGTACATGTGAAAGACCAACATGTTGAGGCTGATGCTTTACACTTTGCCCATACACCACTGCATTCTTGAATTGCTCAACCAAACTCTTGTGAATCTGATTACAAAAGTCTTCCACACTACACCGGTTCTGTCGAAGGACAATCGGTTGTTCGTAGTCTGGCATCTGACCCTTGGGCTTAGTATATACCCGTACCAAATTCAGTCGATCCCACATCACCTCCAATAGCTCGTCCAGATTCCAGCCGTGCTCAGAAGAAATTGGCACTGCATTGGGTATACGATACAGTAAGTCAAGTTCCTCGATGGAGATTGAATCAATTTTGTTCAAAACGTAAATAACAGGTATATATCTGCGGTTCTGCGCTTCTAGAATGTCAATGAGATCGTCAACGGAAGCATCGCAGCGGAATGCAATATCGGCAGATGTTATGCGATATTCAGACATGACGGCCCTGATCTCGTCATTATCAAGCTTAGTGAGAGGAACAGTATTAGTGATATTGATTCCACCCTTCTCCTTTTTGCGGAAAACAATATTAGGTGGCAATCGATTGACTCTAATGCCAAACCCTTCCAGCTCCGTCTCGATGATCTTTTTATGCTGCAGAGGCTTATTGACATCCAATATAATAAATATCAGGTTACATGTTCTAGCGACCGCTATCACTTGCTTTCCTCGTCCCTTTCCGTCCTTGGCACCCTCTATAATACCAGGGAGATCCAGCATTTGGATTTTGGCTCCTCGGTATTGTATGACTCCAGGTACAGTAGTCAAAGTCGTAAATTCGTATGCAGCCGCCTCTGAATGCGTACCTGTCAGTTTGCTCAAAAGCGTACTCTTGCCTACTGAAGGAAACCCTATAAATCCAACTGATGCTACTCCTGTTCTAGCCACATCGAACCCAAGACCTGCTCCTCCCCCGCCCGATCCTCCAGGGCCAGCGAGAAGCTCCCGTTTCAGCTTGGCCAGCTTCGCCTTTAACTGGCCAAGATGGAAACTGGTGGCCTTGTTCTTTTGCGTCCGAGCCATCTCGGTTTCGATCTAGCATGATTATTAGTATTTCACATTTAGCCCTGGCAAAAAAATTCTATAATATCCATACATCTTTGATCTACTCCTCGTTAGCCACCATACTTCGCAATTAACTCCGTAGATATATCCAGAATATACGTACCTTCTCCACAATAGTCGCCATGATGAGGTATTTGGCCTTCGCTAAACTACTGACAAATAAAAATAATTGACTAGGACTTCTGAACTCTGGGTCCTGTTATAGAGCTGAACCCCTCTGCTGTTGTAATTTTTTTTCTATCTTGCAATGCTGAGGTTTACCACCTAAGCAACCTTCACTGAAATTTCAAGGCAAAAAATTACACACCTATACCCATTTTAGAGGCAAAGTTTCAACGCTTCTGAATTCTTGAACAGCACTGGTATTTCTGGTACCAATCAACTCAAGAAAGCTCTCAAAGTACCAAGTTCTATCGTGTTACTGGACTAAGAGTGTAATTTTAAACCATGGGTAAAAAGTGAGTATAGAGAACTGTATGCTACTGTGCGGGATCATTGAATTCACTAACTGTTGGCAGGGATAAAAAATCAAAGGCTGGAGGAGATTTCTGGGATGAAGATCCAGAGCTTGCTGAAGCTGCTCCTGAGGCTACCCCTGAGCCTGCTCCTGTGACTGAGAGTAACGAAGCTTCAGGCGCCTCGACGCCAGTCGTCGCTAGTGCTGCAGATGATTTCGAAGAAGATGGTCTGATGTCGGCTTTGAAGAGATCGCGCAAGAAGAAGGATGATGCTGCCGCTGCCGCTGTTGCAGCTACTGCTGCTGAAGCCGCCTCTCAAGAAGGCGTCCAAGTAAAGAGTAAAAAAGAAAAGGAAAAGGAGAAGAAAGAACGCGAAAAGGCTAAAAAGAAGGCTCAGGCTGAACGGAAGAAGACTGCGCAGAAGATTGTTCCTGCTAAGAAAGAGACTGAATCTGCGAAATCGGAAAGCACAGCAGACGTGCCTGCTGAAGAGTTGAAAACCGGCAAAGGAAAGAAAAAGAATGCTATTGTGGCTGCTCTCCAGAAGCAGCTTGCTGCCCAGAAGGCAGCTGAAGAAGCTCAGAAGGCGGCCGACGAAGAAGAGAAGAAGCGACTTGAAGACCTTGAACGACAGATACAGGAGGAAGAGCAATTAAAAGAAGAGGCTCGCCTGAGGAAAAAGGAGAAAGAAAAGCAAAAGAAAGAAGAGCTGCGTGCTCAAGGTAAACTTCTGACAAAGAAGCAGAAGGAACAGCAGGTGCTTATGGAACGACGGCGTCAGCAGCTTCTTGCTTCCGGTGTTCAGGTTGAAGGCCTGATGTCAGGATCTGATAAGCCTAAGAAGCCTGTATATGGAAAGAAAAAGCCTAGCAAAAAGACAGCCAGTGAGTCTACCCCAGAGCCAATGCTAGAGTCGGAGGATAGTCCTAGTACTCCTGTTCTTTCTTCTGTGGAAGAAAAGGTTGTCGAAGAGGTTAAATTAGAGAAAACTGACGCCGGAGCGTCTGTTGATGGCGCTGCACAAGCTCCCGACGAAGATGAACCATTGATCGACGATTGGGAAGCTGCTCTTGATTCAGATGGAGAAGTCAGAGAATCATGGGACTCGATAGAAGAAGATGATGCTGAGTCTGTCTCGCCACTTCCCTCTGCTAAGGAAGTCGAACAGGTCAAGCCAGTCGCCGCTGTAGCAATTAAAGATGGGCTGAATGAGACAAAAGAGATAAAGAAGTCTAAGGATACGAAGGAGGAGCAGCCAGAGAATGTCAATAACTTAGCGGCTCCTTCAGCTTCTAAGAGAAAAGAACTCTCAGAAAAAAGGGAAGAGCGAATGAACAGGGCGCTGGCAAATGCGTCTAGCAAAAACTTGCGATCGCCAATCTGCTGTATCCTCGGACATGTAGATACAGGTAAGACCAAGCTCCTGGATAAGGTCAGACAGACCAATGTACAGGAAGGTGAAGCTGGTGGAATCACTCAACAAATTGGTGCTACCTACTTTCCTATTGAGGCGATCCAGCAGAAGACAAAAGTCATGGAAAAATACGTTACCCCAGCTTATAATGTACCCGGTCTCCTGGTTATCGATACGCCCGGTCACGAAAGTTTCAGTAATTTGCGATCCAGAGGTTCTTCTTTGTGTAACATTGCTATTCTTGTCGTCGATATCATGCACGGTCTTGAGCCTCAGACTCTTGAGTCAATTCGTCTGCTGAGAGATCGAAAGACTCCTTTTATTGTTGCTTTGAATAAGATTGATCGTCTTTACGATTGGGAAACTATCCCTAACAACTCTTTCAGAGACTCGTTCTCCAAGCAGAAGTCGTCTGTTCAGCGTGAATTCCAGGATAGATACGAGAAAATAAGAGTTGCATTTGCCGAACAGGGTTTGAACTCGGAGCTTTACTACCAGAACAAGAATCTCTCTAAGAACGTATCAATTATTCCCACCTCTGCAGTTACCGGAGAAGGTGTCCCAGATTTGCTGTACTTACTGCTGGAATTGACACAGAGCAGGATGAGTAAGCAGTTGATGTATCTCTCGCATTTGGAGGCGACAATCCTTGAGGTTAAGGTTATTGAGGGTCTAGGTACTACAATTGATGTTGTCCTCTCGAACGGTATTCTTCGCGAAGGCGATCGAATCGTGCTGTGTGGTCAAAATGGCCCCATTGCAACGAATGTCAGAGCTCTATTGACACCACAGCCTCTTCGCGAATTGCGTATAAAATCCCAGTATGTACACCACAAGGAGGTTAAGGCTGCTCTTGGTGTGAAGATTGCAGCCAATGACTTAGATAAAGCTGTGGCAGGCTCTAGACTGTTACTGGTTGGGCCTGACGATGATGAAGAGGATCTTATGGATGATGTTATGGATGATTTGACTGGGTTATTAGATTCGGTGGACAAGAGCGGCAAAGGTGTATGCGTGCAAGCTTCTACATTAGGATCACTTGAAGCTCTTCTTGATTTCTTGAAGTCCATGAAGATTCCCGTCATGGCTATTGCGCTTGGTCCTGTTTTCAAACGAGATGTAATGCGGGCTTGCACTATGCTAGAGAAGGCAAAAGAGCTCGCTGTAATGCTTTGCTTCGATGTCAAGATTGATAGAGAAGCTGAACAGTACGCAAATGAACAAGGCATCAAGATTTTCAGTGCCGATATTATTTATCATCTTTTTGATGCTTTTACTGCATACCAAAACCAGCTACTTGAGCAGAGACGCCGAGATACCATACACGAGGCCGTTTTCCCTTGTGTCCTGAAAACTCTGCAAGTTATTAACAAAAGAAATCCTATGATCGTTGGTGTGGAAATCACAGAGGGAAGTCTACGTGTCGGAACACCAATTGCCATTGTCAAAAATGATCCTGCTACAGGCCAGAAACAGATTCTCCCTCTTGGTAGGGTTGTATCACTTGAGGTTAATCACAAGTCTGTGGAGTCTGTAAGAAAGGGTCAGGCTAATTCTGGTGTCGCCATGAGACTCGAGGCCGGCAATATCAATCAGCCTACTTGGGGTCGACATATTGATGAAAAGGACAACTTGTATTCACTCATCTCCAGAAGGTCCATCGATATCCTAAAAGATCCGGCTTTCAGAAACGATGTTCCTCGTGAAGACTGGCTTCTGCTGAAAAACCTCAAACCTGTCTTCGATATTAAATAATTCGAGTCTTTAAATCTAGTAACTACTTTAACAATACATGCCACATATTATTTCATACATATTTCTTCCCATTTGGCAATGCGAGCAATACTGTTACCCTCGTTCCTGACCAGGCATAGATTATCTTTTTTAAGCTTCCATTCGCTTATAATGCTGCCTATTCCTGTCCCAGTTCCTGCATCCAAATTGAAAGCACCAGTTGTCACGAAACCTACAAGATAATGTTCGGAAGGACATGTCGGGTACTTGGACATGTCAACCTTGTTTGATTTCAGTACATCAAGCCACTCGTCCTTTACCTCTGAAGGTATACGATAAATCCTAGCCCTATCAAGCGGAGCGCCTCTATGCAGATACCTCAACCTCACGATTGATAGTCTTTGGAGGCTACTATCATTATTTTGATCATACATATCAACACATCTAGGTTCAGATGAGTGTGATTCATGAGACGACAACGAAGAAGAGAAAGATGAGACCTCTTCCGGTGAAGCCTTGTCAACCCGTGACAAGGAAGAAAGAAATTTCCAGTCACATTTCAGAGGTTCTCCCACTTCACCAAAATGCTTGCCTCCTCCAGCTACTACCCTATCAAACGAAATACGTTTTGCAGACGGCTTTCGTTTCCATTCTTCAGTTAAAGCTGCGTGTTTTTCTATGTTAAGCTTGAAGCCAGCATCAGTCCCCGGGAAATCGTCAGGGAAATAAGGCAAACCCTTCTCGAAGCACAACTGATGCTTCTGCTTCAGACCTCCGAGACTTACTCCATTTATATGCATCAACGAAAACCAGAACGGTTGCACCCAGCCCCAGGGTACAATCAAAGACCAAGCATCATCATCGTGTTTCTGCACTATTACGGGAATAATTGGGTCATCAGGCTTTGCAGGAAGGTGCTTTCCGGGGCCAACTTCCGATATGCGCTTATTTAGGACTTTGAGAGATGCTTGGGTTTCGTATGACGCAGACCGCGCCTCCCGAGTGAATAATCTGCTCTCACTGGCCATATGTACAGGCCAATTTGCAACTAGATCAGAAATCTCTTCCGTAGTTGCTCGAGAAACAGATTTATTAGGCGGGTAAAATAGCCTTGGATCATTCACGTCTAAAGTGATTACAACGTTCTTCGGTAAAGCGCTACTGTTAGCCAGGTTTCCCAATACAGCCAACGATTTTGAAACAGGAGAAGATTTGTCAGCTGGATGCAGAATCAAGGCGAGTGCTTTTAACGCATTAGATCCCTGAATATCTATTGAGCCAATAGAAAATCTGCAATCATGATACTCACAGCCATTACTTTTGCATGACTGTAATAAAGTGGACTGGACATCCTGAGACATTGCTGGGTGGCAGCGGATCATGAAAGAGACTCTTGAAGGGTCAGATGTCGCGCCATTCCATAAAACAACTGCTGGACCGAGAATAGAACCTTTTGCATGGATAATGCCCTCCCAAGCTCTCCTGCCAGAACGGAACAGAGGCTGGCAAGGTGAACGTCTCCATGCCAGCGAGCTGAGAATGCCACTACAATCATCGCAAGAACCCTGCACTATAAAAGTACAATAGAAACTGGTGTCCCATGCCATACCACCCGTGTGGCTGCCGACTCGATGAGTGGCACGGTAGACTTTCAAAGTAGGCTCTACCGCAATAGAATAGCCCCATAGATTCTCCATATGGGCTCTTTTTCCATGCCAGACGTGTGTCGGCAGCCACATCTTTGAGACTTGGCGCTTGGCGAACCTCAGCTTTCCAATTGGCGCCGCGGCTGCCTCATTGATGCCAGTAGAGTCCTCATTTCCAACCACAGCAGCAGATTCACCTTTCGCTTTTAGCCTCCGGTGGGCCCGCTCTATTGCCATCTCCTTCGCTTTATCATGAGCGCGAGCCTTCTTTTTAGTGACGCTTGGTGTATTATCATCTGCCATCTCACGTTTAGCCCGCTCGCGTATCCTCGTCGGTACTCGTTTCACATTATGGCTTGCAGTCCTTCTACGTAGATGACGCGGCAGCGATTGAAATGCCCGCTGCTTCGATGATGATTTGGACTTCTGCATGGCATTTTCAAGTTGCTGAATCTCGAATTCTCGAGCAGCTATGAACGCTGGAACATCTAGTCTACCATCCTTGAGAGCTACGCACCGGGTTAGAGAGACTTAAATCATCATCATGAAATCAACTTATTTACCTGGATCCGTATTTTGGACTACGATGCTTCTTGCTTCCCTCAGGCGTGCCCTTTTTCGTAATGAAGCGTCGTTCTGAGCTATTGAAGCCCTTTTGTTTGCCGCGCTATTCATAAGTGCATCTACGAGTTGGATCAAGTTTTAGCTGTAATAATTGAATGTGTGGTCCAAGTAAGGCTGGCGCGCGTCGGAGAAAGCCCAACAACGTCGCTACGGAAGCAGCTAGTAGAACAAATACAAAAGATAGAATTCTCCTTCAGCAGATTGTGAAAGACCAATTCTTAATGATTGCCTAGCTCCAGATGTATTTAATCCTTCGTGTAGACAAGCTCTGCTTGTGAAGCTTAATTTCGTCATTCTCTAGCAAAAAAATTTGAGTCATTGTGCGGGATGAGTATATAAAGAAAGCCGGGCCGCGAGAATTTTGACTCCTACTGGACGCCCGTTCTAGTCATAGCTATAGGCACCTTTTTTTGAAAAGGTTCGACCATTGTCTTCCAACGCACACTTCTTTAACTGTTAGATCCGAATTATACACCTCTATCATGGCTGACGTTGTCTTAGGCACCCAGTGGGGAGATGAGGGAAAAGGAAAGCTGGTTGATATTCTGTGCGATCAGATTGATTTATGCGCTCGATGTCAAGGTGGAAACAATGCCGGCCATACAATTGTCGTTGATGGCGTCAAGTATGATTTCCACATGCTTCCGTCTGGACTGATCAATCCGAACTGTGTTAATCTGGTTGGCTCTGGTGTTGTCATTCACGTTCCGTCGTTCTTTAAGGAGCTGGAGACCATTGAAGCAAAGGGCCTCAAGTGTAGATCACGTCTTTTTGTGTCTTCTCGTGCACATCTGGTGTTTGACTTTCATCAGATCGCAGATGGGCTCAAGGAGCGTGAGTTGACTTCTTCCAATAAGGCGATTGGTACCACTGGTAAGGGAATTGGTCCTACTTACTCCACCAAGGCCAGTCGATCTGGCATTAGAGTCCACCACTTGGTTTCCCAGGAGCCCGGTGCATGGGACGAGTTTGTCGCTCGCTATAATCGGCTTATCGATTCTCGAAGAAAGAGATATGGTGACTTCGAGTTCGACGCTGTAGCTGATCTAGCAAAGTACAAGAAGTATGCAGATGAGCTCCGACCGTTCGTTGTTGACAACATCCCGATGCTGCACAAGGCTCTGGCTGAAAACAAAAGAATTCTTATTGAAGGTGCCAATGCGCTGATGCTGGACTTGGATTTTGGCACTTATCCTTATGTTACCTCGAGTAACACTAGTATTGGCGGTGTCTGTACTGGTCTGGGAATCCCTCCTCAGAAGATTAGAAATGTTTACGGTGTCACAAAGGCATATACCACCCGTGTCGGTGCTGGTCCCTTCCCTACCGAACAACTGAATGATGTTGGAGAGCACCTTCAGACAGTTGGCGCAGAGTTTGGTGTCACCACGGGAAGAAAGAGACGTTGCGGGTGGCTGGATCTGGTTGTGGTCCAATATTCTACGATGATCAATGGCTATACCTCTCTTAACATCACTAAGTTGGACGTTCTTGACAATCTTCCAGAAATCAAGATTGGCGTTGCCTACAAGTACAACGGGAAGACTTTGGATAGTTTCCCCGAAGATCTCACTGTTTGCGAGCACGTCGAAGTCGTGTACAAGACTTTCCCAGGTTGGAAGAAGAGTACATCTTCAGCACGTAAATTCTCGGATCTCCCTGAGGAGGCTCAGAATTACGTCATTTTCATTGAGAAATTCCTGGAAGTACCTGTAGAGTGGATTGGCGTGGGTCCTGGCCGTGATTCGATGCTAACTCGCAACTAGTTGGTGAACACCTTTATAGAGAAAGTGTAAATGTCTAAGCTTATATTTGAATATTTCAAGGGTTTTTGTTATATTGACTTCTTCATCAAGCAGTACTCGTCCCATACTAATCTTGTTCTAGTAATTGAATGGAGAGCATCTGGAATCCATAGTATTCGGCCAACCCCTTTGCTGTTAGCCGAATTCAAGAACTTTGAGCAATAGATTTTTTCCCACGAATCAGATGAAGTGAACAAAATCTCTCCTGCTTCTGAGTCAACAGGAGATGAAACATCTAAGACATAATCGCATTGCTCCAGAGAAGTATACTTCGAGTAGTCTTCAAGATTCTGATTATTCATGCCTACTGGTTCAGCTCGTGTGGCTGCCAGATCCCACCACTTCAATGGGCTGGTATCTTTTGATTCTGACTCAAGAAACTCGCCAGGTAATAAGCCATTAAATCCATTCTTTATAAACTTTAGTCTTTGATCTTGATTCAAAAAGTATGATGAGGGGAATCTATACCATTCACGGCCAATACAGACAGCTCCTGACCCATTTGTGGTAACATGTGAGAACACTTGAATAGGTGCTTGGTAGTACACATGAAGTGCAATCGATCTCGAGAGAGAAATGGCAACAATCGTTAAAAGAACACTTCCTGCAAATAATCTTCTACCGAAAAATCTTCCCAGCCCGAGAAACTTGGTTAACGCAGACCAAATAGAAATAACTTGCTCGAACGCAATCGAAGCATTCAACAACAGCGAAGGGTATACCACGTACATGAAACGCTCCTCCTTATGGGGCTGCATGATAAATATTAATAACCACATGAAAAAGGGGCTCTGCGTAACTGCAAGATCCACAGATCTCAATCTTATCGCACCTGACCCAAAACATAAGCTAAGCAGAGGTGAGACAAATGACACAGCTGCCAGCACGAAGATCAGATTAAAGTTCATAGCCAAATTCAAAGGATAGTACCACCATGGTTCAGTACCGAAAATATCTGGACCTGCTTCGCTGCTCGTGTTAAGAACGTTATATGCAACAATATTAAAAGGGACAAAAGTCAGTTTCCGGTAGCAAATGCTGTCGAAAGCCAAGATCAGCAGTGAAATTGCTCCTGCATTAACGATTATCTTGCCCATAGTTTGGAAGAACTTAGAATATTGGCGTTGCGATACTGAATAGAAGAAATACTTGGCTCCAAATGGCAATGACAGAACCAAACTGAACGGCCAACCAAGAAGCCCTGCAAGCGAAATCCAAAGAAATCCGTTTGCCACAGATATGTGGCTTTCTCCTCTACCATCTAGGAAGTCTGCTAGCCCGAAACTGAAAGCATGCATTGCAAACGAGGAAGGTAAGTAGGATACGGAAGCGTGAAAATTTCCAGTAGATACAAGCGAAAAGATCAAGAACCAGACTGCCGCTCTCTTAGACACACGTCGCCAGATCACGCTGAAGAGCTTAGTTTCAGCACTAGCCGAAAACACGGCGAATATAAAACGCAAGCCATAAAACAACCCTGCCTTGCTCGACGTAATTCCTAGACATTCAATTAGCTTGATAGCGATCCCATGCAGAGAGACGTAAGTCCAACTCCTTATAGCATAGACTGGCGAGTATTCCCAAGTTTGAAGGCCATATCCATGGGTTAGAAGATGCGTTGGTTCCCAATAGTTGAACACCTCATCGCAGTCAGGAATAATTGAGAAACTTGCACATATTATCCTAACAAGCAGAGCGATCAAAAATATCGATATAAGAAACGGAGACGCCATGATAGACAAATTAACTCCCCATAGATCGAGTACAGCAACCGTTGACCACAACTTTGAGTGGTTGAGATTCGGGTGCCTCCTGTTTGCTGACTGTAAAGCTGAAGCAGTAGTGGTTACACAGTGGGTGGTTTATAGGCACGCCAGGGACAAACAATGCTTACATTGATATTCAACGCGCCTGAAGAGAATTACACATAAGATTCTTTTGGATTTTCTAATTATTTAAGATGCTAATGAATTATACCTGTCGTCCAGGTTCTAGCACTGCAGGAGGGCTCGAGAAACCACCAACCGCATACATGCGCCTTCTAAACCGCTTGTCGTGATAGAACTGCTCATTTGCGTCCCATCCCTCAACATTCTTCATGAGCCCTTTCTCCCATTCTTGTCGATGTATATCTCGACGTACTGTATCACGATCCAGCTCGGCATCCAGTAAAGGCAAGATAAATGCCTTTGCCCAAAATTGTTCCCTTAGCGCCTCGTTGCGCTCCTTTATAACTTGATACCACTGCTGGAACCCATATCCACATATAGCGAAAGTACCTACAAAGTATACCATTGGCTTGAATCCTCTGGCAGGAAGATTTCTCTAAGTATACGCCGTAAGTAAGTCTTCATAGTTAGTCTTACTCTCAATCGATCGAACTCACCTTCCATTGAATGGGTTGGTAACCACCAGATGGTGGCAGATCTTGAACCATTGAGATATGTACCGTGTATCAAGCAGGGCAGTTCTCAGACAGTCTTTGCTGAGGTGGAATCTTGTGTAGCTAAACAAGCAATCCGGCGGCTAGCGTCTCGTCTGGTCTTGAACAATTTTTGGTTGGGAGGCTTGAACACCACCGGGTTTTTGTGGATCCGCCGTCCAATCCAATCACAAGCAGCTATTTCGAATAAACTAGTGCCCTGGGAATGTCACAGAGATGGATCGAAAAGTATATGTAGAATATTATCTTGGATGTCCAGTATCGATTGAGTAATATCTCGGTATTTCTCTCAATTTATATTGGGTCTGTATAGACGAGGGTGAAAGATGCATGTACTTAGTGAGACTATCTGGAGAAATATTAGAATCAAATAGCTGTTGTCTCCAGATTTGTTTACTAGTAATCAGCATGAACTCTGGTAGATTCGTAGCGAATGAACGCTCATAGCTGGTTTAGATGAGCAGGCCATTACTGCTGCGTGCCCTGCTGATCTTCCTCAAATGAATATAGTACAGATCCCAAGCTATTGCTAAATGCTTTGGATCAATATGTCCGGCCTGCCGGTATATGTTGAGAGTACGGTAATCTCTCTGTGGTCTAGTCGAGAGTGTGGCTGATCATGGCCGTTATCAGCTCTGTTCTTAAAACTAATGTCGGCTTCCAACGATTTATCTGTTCGGATTCTGTCTCGCACCCTTATTTAGCTCTACGTGTGATTATACCTATATTAACTTTACATGCTGATTTGCCTTGAAAATTCGAGTGCCTTATATTGATACTCTCCAGCGCCGAGGCAATTCTATTCTAAGCTCTTGGTATACATCGCTGCTTACATCAGGATAGGTGATAAGTCTAAAGAACAGATTTATTCTTTCGTCTCAGACTCTCTATGATGCTATGAATGCGTAGCCTTGATGCTTGCAGTCATACTCTGTACCTGCTGGTTTGAAACGTGGGCGGAATGGCCGTGCGGCTTAAGATAAAAAGTTTAGGAATTGAGTCAACATATAAATAGTGTTCCGGTGCGAACCTTCTTGTCGTTGGTAGCGCAGTTCATATAATGAGCCAGAAAATTACTACACGCCAACAGGCTGAAAAGTTCCTCTCGGAATATGATGACTTTCTCTTTGATTGCGATGGAGTTCTTTGGTCTGGCAGCTATCTTCTTCCGGATGTAGTGGAGACCATCCAGCTTCTCCGATTGTTGAATAAGCGCTTGATCTTTGTCACAAATAATTCTACTAAATCGAGGCAGGCTTATACGAAAAAGTTTGAGAAATTTGGTATTTCCGTTACCGCTGACGAGATTTTTGGTTCTTCGTATTCTGCAGCAGTTTATCTTCAGAAGGTTGTGCAATATCCTGCTGACAAGAAGGTGTTCGTCATTGGCGAGTCAGGAGTAGAGGAGGAACTCAAGGCAGCAGGGATTAGTGTCGTTGGTGGAACAGATCCTTCGTTCAATCAGGATATGGATGATGATGCACTAGAAACTATGAATCGTGACCCGAGTATCGGAGCAGTTTTGTGTGGATTGGATCTGCACGTGAACTATTATAAGATCGCTTATGGAATGCAGCAATTGACAGACAAGGATACTATATTCTTGGCAACTAACATAGACTCTACGTACCCTTCGCATGGAAAGCTTCTTCCAGGTGCAGGTACTGTGGTGGGTACTCTTCAGACCTGCACCGGAAGAGATCCGATTGCTCTTGGCAAGCCATCACAGGCTATGATGGATTGTATCAAGGCCAGATTCAAGTTTGATCCGTCGCGTGCTTGTATGGTTGGGGATCGCTTGAACACAGATATGCTTTTTGGTATCAATGGTGGTCTCGGTACTTTGTTCGTACTTACTGGCGTTGATGATGAACAGTCGATCCTGAAAGAAAACCCTGTTGCTCAGCCTAAGTACTACATCGATAAGCTCGGTAGTCTGTTTGAGCTGCTTGGTTGACTTCTGTGCAGATTCGATGCTTCAGTTGATGTGTGTTCGGGGGGGCGCATTAGAGTTCTCACTTAATTATTTATTTCACTTGGCATGGATACATCGACATAGCAGTCAATTATAGAGGAGATAGACAATTGATATTTTAAGAGTTACTAGAATTATTTACTTTATATCAATATCGGACTTGGGTCAACCGTACGCTTCATTGTAAAACTGGAAATCTGATTAATGTTCACCGAAAGCAGTTATTATTGAGATATCAGGAGGAATAAAAATAAACATGTCCTAGATTTTAAAGTTCTCATTCCTTCGTTGAGAATATACCCCTGCAGTTTCCTATTGTCACTTATTTTATACAGATCTAACAAGTAAGCTTTGGTTCGATCTATTTCAAGCAGTCGGTGCCTCTAAGATATCTTCTGATAGAATCGGGCTCAGTTATAATGTTGAAAAGACTATCCTTGATGCCAGCACGCTGAAATTGTTAAACTGTATCAGGGATCTTTTGCTTGTATTACAATGAAACTGGACTGGCAGGCTTCGGTGGGCCTAGAGTTGAGGAACTTAAGCTTCAATGCCCCACCACGGTATCTCCTTTATGCATATTACGTCAGTAGATTTGTAAAACCGCATTAGCTTTTCTACTTCACAGGATATGTCTAATTTCCAAGGGGAGGAAGTAATGGCCTGCAGTACGCGAAACTGACCCTTTCCTACGCGACACCCCCTATAACATTCCCCGTATTTCTCTGACAATAAAGCTTTTCACTCTGGATCACAAATGTTTCACAACACATCTGATTCTTAAAATATATTTCCAGATCAGAACCTGGGATGTCCACTTCATCATTCTCGGTTTATTTAAATCGACGTCTTTCTCCGAACTTGTTACTGCTATCAACCCGATTTTCCAGCCTTTTTACTCCTTTCCCGGGAAACTACAGGTGTTAAGTATTTCATTAGGTATATAACATGCATATTGTCATTGCTTTGTTCGTTTATCTGAGTATCTGGGCATTTTCGGGTGCCCTTGCTTTCTATACTGCCGACGCACATTCTGCGACCGGACCCGCAACGTTGACAAAGGACTATATTATTCTCTTTGACGAGAGATCAACTCTTGAGAGAAAGGAATTTCATCAATTCTGGGTCAGTGAACTGGTAAAGCGAACTGGAAATCCCGGCCTTCATGGTATAAAGGGCCACCTCAAGATTGGAGATTCGTCATCTGGCTATCACGGTTCTTTTACTGAAGCACAAATTAATCATATCAGAAGCTCAGCAAATGATGCCGTGAGCATTGAGCCTGATTCATCAGATCGAATTCAGAGTCTCATATACCTCCAAGAGCATTCACCATGGGGTCTGTCTCGAATCTCCCATCTAGATAGCACATACAATACGCCAGAAGGAACACAGTACCTGTTTGATCCAACCGAAGGGAACGATACGACGATTTATATCCTTGATACAGGTATTCGCGGAGACCATAATGAATTCAATGGTAGATACAGATTTGGAGCAAATTTCGTCAACGATGTCAATACCGACGAGAATGGCCATGGAACCCACGTCGCCGGGATCGCTGCCGGAACCTCTGTAGGTGTTTCAAGAAAAGCCGAAGTAGTTGCCGTTAAGATATTGGATAAAGATCAAACTGGGAAATTGTCAAACTTCGTCAAAGCAATCGATTGGATAATTGACGATCACAAGGCACATCCAGATAAAAAAGCAGTGATAAACTACTCTGCTGTAGGCGAAATCTCCGATTCGCGGAAAAAGGCCATAGATGAGGCAATAAGCAACGGTATCTATTTCGTCGGAGCATCTGGGAACAAGGAAGCAGACGCTTGTGACTATGGACCACCGAACCTTGGCCCTAACATTAAAGGCCAGCTCATAGTCGCAGCTCTCAATTACACCGACAGTCCGGCACATTTCTCTAATTATGGCAAATGCATTGATTTGTTTGCACCTGGAGTGGACATTTACTCCAGCTTGTTCGGAAGTCCCGAACAATACGGGCAGATGAGCGGAAGCTCGATGGCGGCACCCCATGTGTCTGGTCTTATCTCATACTACTGGTCCCTAGACCCTAGTTACTCGATGGACCAAGTAGCTAATATGGTGGTAAACACCAATGTTGGCAAGGTTGTAAGTAACTTCCCGGATACTGTCAACAAGATTGCTTTCAATAATGCCCACAGGTCAGACCTTCTTGATGCTGAAGGCTTGTCAGCTGATAAACAAACAACTGTGGCCGACTCACCTTTCAGCGAAGGTGTGGCTCCAGAACAGTCCGCCCCCAGCACAAGTGAGACTCAGCAGAGTCCAGCGGCACCCATAGCTCCAGAACCGTCATCTGCTGTCCAAATCCAGCCGATTAAGTCTGACCTTGTGTCGACGTTTCCCATCGCACAGGCAGGAAGCACTGGAAGCACTGGGAGCGACGATAACATGCTGCAGCAAGACATGTCGACTGTGGCTTCTAATCCGCCGCGACAATTGACTATCTATGAAACAAGACCTATCGACGTCTCAGGATCACCAATACTACCAGTGGATGGAAAGAAAAAGAAGCGCCAATATAATTATGTAGACGATCTAAGTCACAGCCACGAAACCTCCAGAGACATCCACGGTCCTCGAAGCAATTAAAATAACATAGAAATAAAGAGTGCCTGTCAACTGTCGAGAATCAATATACGGAATGTATTGTCTTTAATGTTGGAAATAGTCTAGTGAGGCTTTCCAGTTCCCCCGCCAGTAACCACTTATGCAATGTATATGCACCATAAATATTCTCATCCCCGAGCAACCAGCGTCTAACTGCAGCATCAGCGTATTGATACAAATGGAGGCTGCGAAGAAAGAAAACACAACATCATATTCGCCTGCTCTAATAACTGGCAATCTCTTCTTTATGTGTTCTGAGATCTGGCACGAATCACACTCGGAAGGTCTTTATTTCCTTCGGCTGCTAATCACAAGAAGCCAAGCAGGACTAATAGCGGAAGAGGTATTCAAGGATCTAAAATGCCCAATCTCAATGCTGGAACGACTTGAGTGTATGACCCTAGAGGAACGAGGCCTATGTGGAGTTTGCATTGAAATTGAGCCACAGTCACTGGGCCACGAGCGAGTCTGCACGATAATAGGGACCGCCACAGGCATTGAGGCAGTATGTGTAAAAGATTTTAATGTGTTAGGGCCTCCGCTAATCTTCTAATGCCACAGATATTGCTCGAGGTTATAAAAGGCACCAAAAACACGCACTTGAGAGTTCTGATTCGGAGACAAGCGCTTGGAGACATCGCTGTTAACAGACAGCAGCATGGTACTACCTCTGACTTATCTCAAACTCTCTCTGCCCTGCCATTTAGCACAGAGTACATAGCTGCGCTAGATATCTCGCAGTTGCAGCGTGTTACTATAATGTCCTACCTATCAAGGCTGGGATCATCTGAGATATATGCAAACTCTGCCTATCAGCCACGGCTTCTATTTCCGCCGTATGCTATTTACAAATGTCTTGTGGACCAGAGCAGCAAACGTTCTATGAGTGAAGCCTTGCTGCCTGTCCCCAGCACAAGGCTCAATCCACCCAGTTCCTGGTGTCACCGGTACTTTGAAATACTTAAGACGCACTTGCCCATACTCTATGGGCCGAATGGAAAACTCGTCAAACACATATGCGGCCAGACAAAAACTCAGATAAAGCGCATTCAGCACCGAGATGAGAAAAGATGCACAATTCTCGTTTCAGGCCATTCCGATCAAGTTGAGTCGGCTATACGAGTGTACCGCGAGATACTCTGTATGCCAAAAACACCACAGCGCACCTGGACGAAGAAATCTGGGCGACGAAGAAGAATCCTTCATATCGACTCGAAGCCCTTTAGAGTTCCATAGCTCTGAAATCAAAACGTCAGTGGGGGTTCCAAATTAGTTGCAAATCAGTGAAATTAAACATAGGTGTTGTCGCGGCTTTGGAACAGCCTTTGGCGAGCGGAAAAAAGCCCTACTGAGTCTCCCAGCCCAAACAAAAAAAATAATTGTATAAATAAGGACCAGAAATTTTTCTTGGGTTTCTTTTCCTTCAACATCACTTTTCACAAATGGCCACCTGTGAAAGGTAAGTTATATTTAATTCCAGTACGGCAACTCTGCGGAGGTATACTTGAGATGATGAACTTGACCGTACTTCTTTCCATTGCTTAATCGACTATGATGATAGCATAGGGTGCTGGTATCCTCTTACATTCGTGTTATGGATTGCCGGCTTATACTTGCCAGTATTTCAACGTGTCTGATCCTCGAACCTTCTGCAAAGGTTTTGCTATTGATGTTTTTCAAAGTCATTGATGTCTAATTTTTCTGTACTAGATACTAATTACCAGATCTGCAATTGGTGCCGCCGACTACCCTTGCTTGATGTAAGTGTGAACGATCAAAGATCGAATCTTTTAAGCCAGATTTCAACTTATATGATGATAAACCCCGTGAACATTCGCAGTTTCCTCGGTAGCGTACACAAAGAACCCATCTTAGTACGCCGGTGACCGTTGTTGTCCTTCCTGGGATGTCTGATCTAAGTTGAAAAGGAGCTGAAGTTTTGAAAGTTTAGCGGCAAATCTAACAGTGTTTTAGACCATTTTTAATAGTTCGTATTGTTTCTATAGCTATGAAACAAATTAAAATATATTAGATCTTAGTTTTCAATGTACTTTTTCAGCCCTCGGAGTCGTTCTACAGCCTCTTCCAGGACAAAATCGTCCTTGCACACCGCAAATCTCACGAAATCCTCTGCAAAGTGTGCATTCTCAGGAGTGTAAAACTCAGTTGGAGGGATTGCAACCACTCCAAATTCCTTTATAAGCCAATAGCAAACTCGGAAATCCTTAGCTCTTCCATGTGTTACTTCTTCGGGAAACACATAATCTTCAGGTACTTTGACCTTTGAAAAATTGACCAGCACAAAGTAACCACCTTCTGGGACAGTATATGGAAGCCCCAACTCATCCCAGATGGCATTGAAGAGAGCATACTTCTTCTTAAATAGAACAATCTGTTTTTCGTAATAATTATTCTTTTCTGCGATTGCCAATGCCTCTGCAGTAGCCTCTTGTAGAGGACTTACTACACAGAACACAATTCGCGTATTGGCGGCCGAGACATACTTGATTAGACCTGGGTCTCCTATGATCCAACCCACCCGCCATCCAGTGGCACTGAATGTCTTTCCAGCAGAACCTACTGTGAGTGTCAATCTTGCGAGCTCGGGGGACAATGTAGCAATTCTGACAAACGGCTTGTAGTAAAGCCTATCGTAGACCTCGTCGGAGAGAATAATAATATTATGCTCAACCGCTATCTGACCGATCTGCTCCAGCTCGTCCTTTGAAAAGACCTTTCCGGTCGGATTCTGAGGAGAGTTAATTATAATGATCTTAGTTCTAGGCGTCACCGCAGCTCGAAGTTCATTGAAATCTATGGTCCATTCGTGCGCGGAAGATGTTTTTACCGCACTGTCCTTCGGAGGATGCAATGGCACGTAAACTACCTTTCCACCAGGCAATTGGATATTAGAGATATACTGATCAAAGAAAGGTTCAAAAACAATAGCCTCATCTCCAGGATTCAGAAATGCAGTACAAGATGCAAGCATTCCTTCGTTTGCCCCGGCTGTGATGACAATCTCCGATTCTGGATCTAAAGTCCGGTTAAAATATGGCGAGTAGGCTCTTGATAGCGCCTCTCGTAGAGAAAGCCTTCCTTTCGTAGGAGAGTACTGATTGAGTGCAGCGACATCCAGCGCTTTCTTGGCGGCATCTATGGCAAAATCCGGAGGTGAGTAAGAGAAGAATCCTTGCCCCAGGTTTGTCACAGGTCTGCCCGATTCTTTGGAGGCGGCCGCAGCCGCTTCATTAATAATGCTCCATACATCTTTCTTCTCCTTGCTGACGATATCAGAGGGAGTCGGAAGGGGTTTAAAAGCTGACTGCTCTGGATTGGTCATTGAGAAATCTCGGTAAATAAAGTTTAGGTTTCGAGGTGATAAGCAGCAGCGGCGCAGCGATGAAACCTTGCTGATTGATCTAATAGTCATAAACTAGACCGTCTGAGGTGTACGATACAGGAAGTGTTACAGTAGGACACTTTTCGTGAAGGGTTTGTGTGTAGCTTTGAATGTCCAGGATTTCCGGCGATTGCACCATCGCTCCAATCTTGCCTTGGACTGAACACACACATCTTACATAAATCGGGCCTATTCCGCTCCGAGGAGCTCCACTTCCCACCCGTCGTCAACTCAGCATCCACAAAGTTTCGAGCTCTCGCGTGACCATGCTTCAAAGAATACTGGTGAAAAGAGCAATCACGCCTGGAGGCATTCTGAGATTCTACTCTTCTGCGCCTGATCCGCTAAAGCGACCACCTTCTCCTCCGCGCCTAGCCAAGGAGGACCAGGCAGAATTCGAGCGCCTGCAGAAGATTGCCAATACTCAGAGTGCTCATTTTGATGACAGCCCTCGCTTAAACAACTTGCAAGATTACCATCCTCAGTTTCGTAAAGTTTATGCAGACTTCGAGGGCGAAAAAAACCCTGACACTGGAGAAGTGGGCGGCCCAAAGCAGGATCCACTACGGCATGGCGACTACTCGTTTAACGGACGAGTCACTGATTTTTAGCACATTATAATACTAATAAAATAAAGACTTATATATAACCAAGCTCAAACTTTTAGCTTGTCCATATCGTGCGCAAGGGCGTTGGGTTCCTCAATGCGCCTGCAGAGCTCCTCAAGGGCCTTCCGTGTATCATCGAGTATCTTCTGCTCTTCATGCAGCATATCCTGCAGCCGCTTAGTATTATCGGAGGTGATTCCACTGCCTGCAAAATTGTTCTGAACACTTTCATTATTAGCCAAGACCTTCGCTTCTTGGGCCATGACGTTAGTCTGGAGCTGAGCCTGTTTGACACGTCTGTCGAGTCCAGAAATATCATATACCTTGCGTTGCAATCGCTTCAGCTCTTCCATCCACTTCTTCTCCTGCTCACTAAGAAGAAGTGCACGTCGTTTCGCGAGCCCGAGCAACAGTTCAGAAGCTCGTGTTTGAATATTGGTTTGCCTTTCCAAGATTTTATCGACGAGCTTATGGCCAGTGCGAACTTCAAGTAATCCGATCTTTGAATCTAATTCGGAAACCTTCGAGAGCTGTCCATGTATCTCGGACCTCTGCATGATCAGTCTCTGGTGTAATATAAGGCCTGCTTTGTGTAGATCAGATAGCTTATTGGCGAATACGCCAGAGACATCCGTAAAATACTCCAGGTTTTCCAGATCAGGTTGAATGTTCTCGACCATCGAGATCTTCGGATTCTTTGGCTTTGGGAAGCCAAACGAAATATTCTCAAGAATCTCCTTCACATCATCGTCAAGATTTGATTCGGGCAGGGCGGGTTCATAACTATTTTGTAGTGATTCCACCTTCTTCTCTATAGGCAGGCTTATAAGTTTAATACCTTCGTTGTTCTTGTCAGAGCCCAATGACAGTTCATCGCTTTCTATCACTTCCGCCCAAAACTTTTTGAAGGTCTTGACAATAACGATGCGATTAGAAAGCTCGTCTCGAATAGAAGTTATGCCAAAAAACCCACTATTAGAAGGGAGTGGGCACCAAAGAACAGACCTCTCACGCGACTTAACAAGATCCTGGACTTTTTTCTCATCTCCGTTTTCAAGAGCCAGTCGGAGCGGTTCTGACCATCCTGATATATCGACTCGGCAGTAGTTTTCTGTGTAGCATGCCACCAGCGATGCATTCTCGAATGAAAGGCAGTACAGCCTGACAGTTTGCCCGCTTCTGTGACCAGGCACATTAATAGACTCAATAACGGCTAGACTGATTTCGCTCTGCACCTCGGAACCTTTCCACTTAAAATCCAAGCTAGTATCTTGTAAGTAGAAGTTAATCCTGCCAGTATCAAATGCAATTATTATAGTGGTAAGATCGCCTGCCTTTAGAGTCAAAATGTCCGTAGGTTTACCTTCATAGAGCTTTTCCGGATATGGACTGAACCCAAAAGGGCCTTGAATCTCTTGCAGTACCCTCTTAGGCCGCTGGATAACATGACGCTCAATAATATTTCCTTGATGATTCACATGTGTCTCCACTATACTTGAAGATACCTGGTTCCAGATCTCCGACGTCCAAGACAGTTGCTGGCGGTAGTGGTCCCGCATCTCAGGAACGCGATTAGGTTGATGGCGGTATTCATATTCCGTAGCGACTGCAAGATCAAAGATACTCTCAACCTCATCCTTTGTTAAAAGAAACTGGGGTGGGGCCCATGGGCATATTGCGTATAAATCTCCGCCGGCACAGACGATATAGAGTGTCAACTGCCCATGAGAATCAGCTTTGGTACCAAATGTTATCGACACTGGGTCTTCCAAGTATTCATAGCCACATGCTATCGATCCGTCTTCAGAATCCGCAGTTAAGCAATACGACGTCTCGGGTTCTTCATAATTCCAAGACAAGTCGTATGCGCGCACGTAGGTATCGCTTGTAAGGATGACCAAGTTCGCGCCATAACGGGCAATAGGGTTCCAGACCACCTTCAAAATTGCCGTATCAGCTACTGTATGCGTAATTCCTACTTCTCGATGTTTCAATTTGATAAATAATTCGCTTTTCGAAAAAGCTGCAAGAGAGGGAGTGCTCGCAACAACTACCTTGTGAGATCCTACTATTGCCAGCAGTGTGCCACTCCCGTTCAATATCAATTCCCTTATCTCGAAATCCACTAAAGGTAAATTCAAGCTCTAGATTTATTAGTATCTAATCTCTGCTCCTATATTACTTAATTTTGTCATACCTTGTATTCTGAGTTCTCGCTGTTCAGCACACAGCACCGCACAGCGCTAGGATCAGTTGCAGAGTACAATATGCCGTCATGCGAGGCAATCAAATTGCCTGGAAATTGCCGTTTCCTCAGAGAATCTGAAACTTCTCCATCGATTATTCCACTATCTCGGATATTCTCAATAAAGGAATGCGCAGGAGCTGGCATTAATAAAGCTGGAAGCCAAAGTTGAAAGACAGTAAAAAAAACGCTACACACTGGCGGGGAAACATCCCAGATTCACAACTCGAGCTCCACGGTAACGCAAGAGAACGTCTTCCTAAAGATCTTCCTAAAGGAATAAATGCAACCCTATATAACATTATATAAAATAACTTTAGTTATATATTATATGATTCCAATCGACCTTGGGCTCCAATTTTCTACGGGTCTCCATGCAATTGTTCGTTCTATGTTTGTAACTTGACCGTATTTGTTCATCACCTCCTCGGATCCTTCATGCTTGATTCTCTTAGTGAATTCGTGGACCTCATTCTCGATACTGTAAAGAGATCTTTTGGGAGCGTCTCTGTCCTGTTTTCGATCCAGAAATAGCTGTTTCATATCCAGTAATAAGCTGCGGTATCGTGATGAGCAGCTTGGGTTCGTTGTAACATACGCATCAAGAAGGCTAGAGCTCCATTCAGCTGGGTATGCTATGATGCTTTCAATCATGTCTTCTGTATCATCTATCCATGGCCTTTGTTTTGCTTTTGGTCTTGGAGCTATGAACAGAGCTAGCCATTCCAGTACCATATCTTTCATGTAGGGGTGCTTTTTTTTGTCTTCAGTGAGCTCGCTTTCTCCTGGATCTACTCCATTTTCCGTCCCATCTGCACCTATGGATAAGATCAGGGTTATTCCATAATTTGCTATACGTCTTACCAGTCCTCCGTCGTTAAGGATATCGAGCAGTGGAGCAAATAGTTTTATAGCTGGTGAAGAAGAGCTACATGTACGTTAGATTTGATCGGGTCAGAGCGAATTCATCATGGCTTACCTTCTGCCATCTGGGAGAAGCACATTCATGTGAAAAAGTACTTCTATAAAAGTATCCTCGTCATTTTCCAGCTCGGCTCGAATTCGACGAACTAGCTTCCAATGCTTAATTCCCTCCGGCGTAGTGTCACCTACTTTCACTATTCTACCAGGATCACCCCTTCTCGTCCTTCTCCATTCCCTAAGCAGTTCCTTGATTGTCTCCCTCTTTTTTATGTAAGCTTCTTTCTCCTGTATGGCAGGTTCTTCGTGAGAATTGTGTATCCAGTAGTGATTCCACAACCAATCCAGCGCCCTATCACTCAGATCTCGTAAAAGCTCTAATGACGGAAGACCCTCGTGTGTGGCGCTGTGTCGCAATTCTACAAAGTAAGATGGTAGTTCTAATGACCTTGCCAGAAGGTGCATTGGAATCGCAAACTGTGATTTCTGGGAAGGATCCAACAAGCCGTTCACAAACCGCACAATTGCCATCGAATAGCTCATCCGTATCATAAAAGGATCACTCCCGGGTCTATCGTTTAGACTAGCAGAGACTAGAAGACATGTTGACTCCACGGAATGTGGGATCATTCCCCTGGTTTGATACGCTCGTACTTTAGCAAGGGCACGAGATCTGTCATCGTCTGATTCAGAGTAGAATAGATTCTTAAGCTCGACAATATCTGTTTCCGATTTCCAAACGACGACTCTTGGAAGTCTGGGCATACTGCTCCTAGTGTCTATGTGGATCGAGCCTGGGCTGAGATTTCTGGCAACGAATACGATAATGATGAGTTTATTGAGGTGTGGAAAGAATTGAATGTTCGGAGAAGAAAAGTACCAAACATGAGGCTGAAAGTCATCATCAAGCTATTTCACCGAACTTGGACGACTGCTTGCGGACGGTGATATATGGGTCTATCTGAAAGGACAGCGTATTATTGATATGAAAAAAATAACATATGACATTGATTTGAGAACTTGGTGGAAACAGCACGCAGCAGAATATCCCGAGGCGGCCCTGGTAGCAAGATCTCTTCTCGCGCTGCCTTGCTCCAGCCTTGCCGTTGAAAGGCTCTTCAATACAGCAGAGATCTAGTGGGCATCAGACGTTATGCTCTCGAGCCAGATACGATGCGAATGCTCATGATCCTCTGTAATCGTCTACAAAACCGTCGTTGACTTTCACGCTTCTTTGATTGCCAGTTTAGGAGAGGAGTGATTTCGATCTGTTTCAACTCCTTCTGCGGTGCCATATTATTAGCTATATATATTGTAGTTTAGGGATAAAATTGCCAGTAACTTTATCAGAAAATAGTTCAATCAACCATCAGTATGTCAGACTGAAACTAAGAGTCAAAATTCAACTTCTGGGTCCACTGAGTCTGGCCTACGTTCTAAATTGGCAAGGCAAGAAAGCGCCCCCAGTTCCTATATAGGTATCATAAGACTTGAAAGTCCCGTGAGAAACGAACGTTTTTTTTTGAACTTTTTTGGAACTTTTAAGACTCTCCAAGTCTTAAAATATAGTAGGATCAATTCACAGAGGTTTAGGATGAACGACACTAAGATATTGAGGTATTGAAATATTATGATGAGATAAGAGGGTTTGTCGCTATTTCGACCTCTCACTTGAGTTACGTCTGTAGTGAATGCGCGTTAAACTGGCTGAGCACATAAAGGGGCCGAAAGCGGTGATGAAGAAGCTATTATTTATCTCTCCCTTTTGAATTCCTTTAATGGACCATGAAAGAATTATCAGTAGTGGCAATAGGCCCAGGAAACAGTTTCCGTATCTGTATCCGTACCTGCAGTATTTCTCCGACCCACATTCGTGAGTCACGTGATGACCGATCAGGAATACAGACACTTGCACGGGTCGAGTGACGGGTAACAGGTCAGACTCGTGCCGGCCCCTAGTTTATAATAGCTATGGATGAGGACAATATCCATGTTGGGAAGGCAGATTTCATCTTTGGAGAGCCGTAGCTCCAGGACTTAGAAAATACCTACTACTCTTCAATTTTTTGAATTCTCAGCAGCAGCTTCACCTAAAGCAAGGATCACCTAACCCACAGGAAAGTTTCTAAGCCGCACACAGATTGGCCCGCCGTGATAAACGGGGTTTAATGAGGACACAGACTCGCGCAGCTACCTTTAAAGCCGAAGGTACAGTTCCTTCGAATATTTTATTACCACGATAACGAGAGCAGCCGTAAGCACAACATGGATGTATCTCTCAACCAGTTCAGGGACAGGCGATCATCTTCGTCTGCACAGCTGGATGGTCTTCTCAAGTCCAATGCTTTCGTTCGCAGCGCTCTCCCGACTTCCCTTGATATTTCTAATCGCAGGAAGTCAACATGTATGGTTCATAACCTGTTAAACATCACACCAGCGAAATCAAAGATTCCATTTTCCGAAGATATCGACAATTCAGTTCCTGACTTAAGCAGGTCGCCTCCAACTGTTCCCAGCAGCCCCAAGCCCCCCCAGTTCATGACTAAGGACGCATTATCCGAGATGGTTCTCAGTGTTCGAGACCTGAGCAACAACCTCAGTGAGTAAGAGTGAAGAATGCGCTTGGGACTCTATACTAATTCCGTCATAAGGTAATCTTTCGATAAAGCTGGACATCAAGAATATTTTGATCGTGTCTAAGATACATGACCCGGCTCTAATACCTCTCACTAGGGAGCTGACCTTGTGGCTGCTGAAGCTGAAAGCGCCACATGGTCCGCTCAACGTGTAAGTTCTGTCAGTGCAGCTGATTGTATCGCTAAGTGTTCTAATCTCGAATAGATTCGTCCAAGATGTTCTGAAAGGTAACCCGGAATTTGGATATAAGGCCCTGCTAGGATCAGGCGATAGTTCCCTAAAACGCCTGATGTTCTGGACACCAGAAGTTTGTTTCAATAGCCCAAACTTATTTGACTTTGTCATTACTGTAAGTAGCTCTTTGATGCTGGTTGCTGATGTGCTGGGTTACTAAATCATGTAACTAGCTCGGTGGGGATGGCACTGTTCTTTTCACTAGTTGGCTCTTCCAGCGTATAGTACCGCCGGTTCTGTGCTTCAGCCTGGGAAGCCTAGGATTCATGACGTGAGTTTATTGTGCCGTTTCAGCTAGAATGAAGTCTAATCTGTGTCAAAATATAATAGCGAGTACGATTACGAGGATAAGGAGAAGATTATTAACAACATACTGGAAAATGGTGTATCATGTTCGCTCAGAATGAGATTCGAATGCTCAATCATGCGAGCCACTGATAGACTAGGCAAAACATACACAGACCTACCAAGGGAGATCGAAGAAGCTGGCAAGGGTGGACGATTCAGCAACCACAGAATGACTGAGACTTACTGCATCTTGAATGATGTTGTGGTGGTAAGTTCACGCGAAATGATTATGGATCACTCTTGTCTAATCTTAACAGGATCGAGGCCCGAATCCTACAATCACGACAACTGAGTTGTACGGTGACTTCAAGCTTCTTACAGCTATGGAAGCAGATGGGGTGGTAATATCTACCCCCAGTGGCTCGACGGCTTATTCGTTGTCCGCTGGAGGATCTCTCGTTCACCCCGATATTCCAGGCATACTGGTTTCTCCAATTTGCCCACATACGTTGTCTTTCAGGCCACTCGTACTGCCAGATTCTCTAATTATCCGGGTGGGCGTGCCTTACGATGCCAGGGCATCTGCATGGTGCAGCTTTGATGGTAAGAGCAGAGTGGAGCTGCAAAGGGGCGACTTCTTATCAGTGTCGGCATCTCGTTATCCATTTCCAAAGGTTCACAATGGAGACTCTAACACATCTTGGTTTTCCAGACTGAGTCACACTCTGCATTGGAACGAACGAAAGAGGCAGAAAAGCTATCAGTATGACTGAATCAGTAAATGGAAGGATTTATTCAAGTAGATACTCTCGATCTGTAATCAAACTAGAGGTGCGGACTACATTGGACGTTACCTGACGACAATGCCAATATTTATGAATTTACAAGATAGATATCGGATCATTTTATGCATGCTGAAAAACTAGGAGTTTATTACGAATATATGTTGCATGCTCTGTTTCAGGTTTAGTACCGCCAAGTTGAGGCTTTTGTAGTAAGACTCCGCTTAAACACCATCAACTCACATACACGGTCGGTTACACGCACGCTCACCCGTCAAACCAGAGGGGCAATTTCGACTCTAGATGGCTTATGAGGACATATCGAAGATCCTGGAAAGCATCAGGACTGGCGGGGAGCTTACAGAAGAAATCTCAACAGGTGCAGAGCAGGGATCAAAGCAATACATCATTGACAAGTACTTAACACCTTCTCGTCAGTTTTCGACAGAATGGTTAAACAGGTTACAAGAGTATGTGATACAGAGAAAAATTTGCCAGTGATGTAGTATTCTGACTGTTTTAGACCGCCGATTGTTGACAAGCTCCAGTTTGCCAAAGATCTGTATACTATTCCGGATTTTGTGGCCAGCTCTGGCATCAAATTTAAGCGGTCTGGGCTGGATGGTAAAATAGTTGGATTCGAGGAGTACTCGTTGCAAGCATCCGGAATCGATCGCAACTCCAAGAATTCATTAGATATTAACAGGCAGATGGGATCTAAGCTTGAGTTTGTTAGAGGAAGAGCAGGCTTCATGCCATTTACTCCAGGTGGGGCTGGATTATCAGAACCAGAGGACAGGTATAACTTGCACAGAGACTCTCAGGGTCTCTTTGATATTCCGCCTGGATTATCAAGAGGCCTCAATATCGAAACTGTGGTTTCTAGTGAAGAATCAGAAGCTCTACAGACTGAAGATGACCCCGAGGAGACTGACAGAGATCCTCAAGAGGTGGGCGACGAAAGAGATCTCGAGATCTTGGATGGCCTCAAAGGACTTGAGATAAGCAACATATCTGATTCCAATAACGCAATCGACGAGTTGCTTCCTGAAGACGTCACTTTTGGAAGAGCAAAGATCGATCTGTCTGATAACTCAGCTTTTAAGAAAGTAAAGGAATGGGCTCATGTAGTCGATATCAACAAAAGTATAACTAACTTCGATGAACTTGTTCCGAATCCTGCGAGAGAGTTTCCCTTTGAATTAGACACTTTCCAAAAGGAAGCAGTTTATCATCTCGAACAAGGTGACTCTGTGTTTGTCGCGGCACATACATCCGCTGGTAAAACGGCTGTAGCGGAGTATGCAATATCCATGGCGAACAGGAACATGACTAAAACCATTTACACTTCACCGATCAAAGCCCTCAGTAATCAGAAATACAGAGATTTCAAAGATATCTACGAAGATGTTGGAATTCTGACGGGAGACGTACAGATAAACCCAGAAGCCAGCTGCTTAATTATGACGACAGAAATTCTTAGAAGCATGCTTTATCGCGGTGCTGACTTGATTCGAGACGTTGAATTTGTCATTTTCGATGAAGTACACTATGTTAACGACCAGGATCGTGGTGTCGTTTGGGAGGAAGTAATTATAATGTTGCCAGATCATATAAAGATGATTCTATTGTCAGCTACAGTACCAAATACGTTTGAATTCGCGACATGGGTCGGCCGTACGAAGCAGAAAGACATATACGTCATATCTACGCCTAAGAGACCGGTACCATTGGAACATTTCCTATGGGCGAAAGGAAAGATGCATAAAATTATTGACGCAGAAAAGAATTTTTTAATGTCAGGGTGGAAAGCTGTTAATGAAATATACACAACCCATCCACCTGGGTCCTCTGGACCTGCAATAGTCAGTGGGACTGGCTCTGCACGAGGTGGGTCTGCTGTAGCAAGAGGCGGAAACCAGCGAGGTGGTGCTCGAGGTGGTGCTCGAGGTGGTGCTCGAGGTGGTGCTCGAGGTGGTGCTCGGGGTGGTGTACGAGGTGGCCAACCAGGTGGACCCTCCAGAGGGCCTGGTCCAAGCGGAGGTAGACAGGGTCAACCGTTCAGGCCTGGTAATAGAAATGCCAATACGCCCGGGAAACAAATATTCTTAAGTTTGTTCCAACATCTGAGCAAGAAACAGCTTCTTCCTGCCGTTGTATTTGTATTTTCCAAGAAAAAATGCGAGGAATACGCTGCTGCACTTCAAGGCCTGGATTATTGTAGTGCTAAGGAGAAGTCGGAAATTCGTATGTTCATTGATAAGGCTGTCTCGAGACTGAAGCCGGAGGACCGAGACCTTCCACAGATTATGATGGTTCGTGACCTTCTCTCAAGAGGGATTGGAATACACCACGGCGGGCTTCTTCCGATTGTAAAAGAAGTTATTGAGATCCTATTTGCAAGGACACTTGTTAAGATTCTTTTTGCTACCGAAACATTTGCCATGGGACTGAACCTGCCAACAAGAACTGTGATATTTGCTGGAACCAGAAAGCATGATGGTCACAGCTTTCGTTCTTTGTTGCCTGGGGAATACACTCAAATGGCTGGCAGGGCCGGCCGTCGTGGCCTGGACACAACTGGAACTGTGATTATCCTTGCAAATGGGCCCGAAGCACCTCCTGTAACCGAGCTCAAAACAATGATGCTTGGTACACCCACTAAACTACAAAGTCAATTCAGGTTAACCTATAACATGATTCTAAACCTGTTACGCATCGAAGCCCTGAAGGTAGAGGAAATGATCAAGCGGTCATTCAGTGAGAATTCAAGCCAAACACTCTTGCCAGAACATGAAAAAAATGTCAAGCTGAATGAAGCAAACCTAGAAAAATTGAAAAGGGACAAGTGCGTTATTTGTGATACAGATATTGACCGAGTCCATGTGTTGTGTGTACAACAGACGCGACTTCATTCGGAGATTATTACTCAGGTGTTTCAAATTCCTATCGGTAAGAAACTCATGCCACCAGGACGGTTGATTGTCTTCCGCGAAAATGGTGCTCTTCAAGCTGGTATCATTGAAAGATTCTTTGATAGAAGGCAAGAATTACTAGTTCGTACTGTGTCCAATAAAGCTGCACGAGCATCTGCTGTTCCCTTTCTGCCTTTACCTGGGCTTTCAAAGCATATTACTAAGTTAAGCGTCACCAACAGACAGGTAACAAAAGTTGTACCGTATTCAAGTGTGGAAATGGTAACCAGCTTATTGATAAAGCTTGACAGCAGGGGTCAAACTTCCAAAGCTGCTGAGCAAATCAAATTCTGTTTCCAGTTGCAAGATAACTGGCAAGAAATAAGGTGGGATAAGGTCAAAAATGCGAAGATCAAGGTACTGCTCGAGGAACGCGAAAATTGCCTGAAAGAGATAGAAGCTTCAACTTGCATAACTTGTGATAAGGGCAACTTCATTAGAATTTATAACCAAGTGCACGAGCAGTACTTAATCAGACAGACAATAGACGACCTGAAGGGCCTGATATCTAACCAGAATTTGGAGCTGCTGCCGGATTATGAACAGAGAATTGAAGTTCTTAAAGATCTTAACTACGTTGATGAGACTCTCAACATACTTCTCAAGGGTAGAGTTGCTTGTGAGATCAATTCAGGATTTGAACTGATCGTGACGGAGTTAGTCTTGGACAATTTCCTTGCAGACTATGAACCCGAGGAGATTGTTGCATTACTTTCAGCCTTCGTTTTTGAGGGTAATACGACAACTGATCCTGCAAGTGTCACACCGCATCTGGACCTGGGAAAAGAAAGGATCACTGAGATTGTGAATAATATTAACAAAGTTTTCGAGCACCATCAGGTTCTTATAACTCGGGAAGAATCCGAGTTTGCAGAGCGCAAGCGATTCGGACTCATGGAGGTTGTTTACGAATGGGCCAGAGGTATGCCTTTCAAATCCATCACTGGCCTCACTGATGTTGCAGAGGGCACTATAGTGAGAGTTATATCCCGCTTGGACGAGGTATGTCGTGAAGTCATGGCGGCTGCTAGAATCGTCGGCAACAACTCTCTCTATGATAAAATGATGCAAGCACAAGAAAAAATCAAGAGGGATATAGTGTTCTGTGCTAGCCTCTACTTATAGAGGCATATTGATTCACACATAGATAATATATATATTTACATTATGTACGACCGCTGACCCGAAGGATGAACTTTCGGCATACATAAGAAGACTAATGCATAACAAGAAATAATTACAGATGGAACAAAAAGCATGTTCATTAGATAATGACAACACCGCTATCGATGAAAGCCGGATTGTAATCACCTTCATCTTCAGACGGTAGTTGAGTATCAATAGGAGAGTAAAGATACCACGATTTCAGAGAATGAACTGCTGCACGGACCCTTGCTTCTCTCAGGCTTGAGCCTTGACCTTCACCTAGTTTCATGGATCCACTAAATACGCCAACGACGAAAACGGGTGCATGTGAAAATCGACCATTCTCAGCAAGGAGCCTCGAGACAGGGCTCTCAAGACCTTCTCTAGCACACAAAGTGGTCAATTCCCTAGTAGGCTTTTCAAAGCTTAAGAGTTGGGCAATATCAAGCTTGTTTGGTAGGATGATATATTTGTTGATGAATTTTCTAGCCTCAGTCATGCCGTCATGAGCATAAATACCAGCTACCAGAGCCCGCACAAACTCGGACATGGCCTCATTAAATTGCGAAAAGTTAGTACTACTGTCTTCTAGTATCTCCTTTATGCCATCCCCTCTATCCACAACGGCTTCAGAATAGACCAGCCTACCCAGGATGTCCTCATCTTCCTGATCAGCAAGATATCTCATGAAAGGAGGACGGCAGTCAGCTTCGACACCCCAGGAAAGCCCCACCTTGTGAAGCGCAGGCACAGATGTATACAGATCCACCACCCGCTTAAGAACATTCGGTGGTAGTCTAGGATATTTGATCATGAAGTATTCGTGGACATAATATGATAACAAGTTTCTTCCGAAAACCGCCATTCCGAGATTGTCCACGAACTTTAGTTTAGCACCTTTGCATACTAATGCTCTCGCAAGTGTAGAGTATGCGACATTTGGACTGAGCTCTAATCTAGCATGGAGAGCCATTAATGCTGGGACCTTCTTCGCAACTTCCTCGGGGATGGCCTGAGCATCCCCTGCCCTCGAATAACTTCCATAGTCAAATGCATTCGAAGGACTCACATATAGGCCTTTTGTACGAGTAATAGGGCGCGATTGACTGGCCTTTTCACTGTAAGATCTGGTGTTGATAGAAATTATCCGGCAACGGCAGCTGCTCCTGGATATCCGTTGTAATTGACGGGAAGCACCAGACGACCGTAAGGAGCACCCTGTGCCTCGCCGCAATAGTAACATTCTTCCCTCTCGAGCCTTTCTTACAGTTGTCACAGTTGTTCCACCCCTTTTTCCTCCAAGGCTAGAGATTTTTTTTGTAGCAGTCAAAACTGAAATTTTACTCGAAAATATACTGTGATGCAAACGGTCTGGAAATTACGCTCCCACACCCCTCAGATCCAATCATCATCTATTTACTCTGGACTTCAACTACTACACTTTAGTGAATATTTATTTACTGCAATTATGGTACGTAACTCCCTTGCGACTTTCGAATGACAGAATATGCTAACTGTATCAAGGCCGGTGGAAATCATCATGTTCATGTATGCTCCGAACGACTACGTCTATTGTTCCGCCTGTTTGTGAGATTAGGCTAACTAGGTTTCATATATAGCACTGGCCCACACCTGCCGGAGGGTGGTTCTTTATACCAAAGAATTACAAGTCAAATACATTTTGGATTAGTTTGGGTCTGGTAGGCGCGACAGCTGTCGTCTATAGTCTCGGAAATCGTCTGACCTATGACCAGCATACCGCTGTGGATGATGAGACTGTAGCCAGATGGAATGCAGCTGCGAAGAAGGCTAGGGAGTCAGCAGCTATAAGTAAAGTATCTGGAAACTAGAGAATCGAGTTATGGGCATGAATTAATGTATTAAATTAAATGATAAATTTCTGTCTGTGCTTTTTGGTGACATTCAAGGATATTCCCAGCTATTTATTGAAGTAGTACTCCATCAGGTTACGCTGTCCCGTCGTCAAGCGATGAAGAATATGTTCATCTAGGAGCTTTCTCCCGGCGCAATCACTGCAGTCTTCATAAGCCCTGCGCAAAGTTACAATGGCAGGGTAGCTCAGTTTGCGCAGCGTAGTATCCCGATCACCAATACATTTGATGACCATAGCACCAATACTCTCAAGTCTTGGAGTAAGCTCTGAAGATGCATCATTGACCATGCCTATTAGTCGCTCGAGTGTAGATATGAGACACTTGCGTGTTTCAAGCTGTTCTGGCTTAATTGCATAACCGAGTATCCTATCAAATAGACGCAGTCGCATATTTGAGCTACCCTTGACTAAGTTTAACAACTCATCTCTTGTCTCAGCTACCCCCAGAGAGACAAGCCGCGAATTGCTAAACCGGTTAAGAAATAAGAGGCAGTCTAATACTTCAGCCTCTGAGCCTTCGAAGACGCCAGCCTCGAATGACATAAGCTGCTTCAGTAGGTGCAGCGCATGGTTTATCTGGTTCTCATGAATGTGTTGATCTTCAAGATATAACAAGAGCTTTAATTTTAACTGTTCAGGTCTCTCTTCTTTGATCCACATAGAAGATTTTGGCTCCTTCAAAAGCTTACTTAGAGTTTTGAATCCGTGAACATCGATAGTCCTACTTTCAAGCTGCTGAAACAGTCTATCGAACATGATGCTGATATCTTCATCTACTTTAGGGATTTGTATCAGGCAATTTTCTTTTTTGCTTTCGAAAGAGAACCAGCTATTGCTATCGTTTTCTCTCTCCTTTGGCTTAATAGGTGTCGTCGTCATTAGGGCGTCAGTATCTGTCTGGGGATCTTCGTAAATTGTTAATTTTGAGCCTATGGACGTAGGCAAGCCTCTTGCTTGAGGGTAGTTATCATAATCATGATCTGAAGCCAGATCCACTATACCCACATCAGGAGTAGCGCGATTTTCATCGCCATCATTGTTGAACACGGGGCTGTCTTCAGGCTTAGCATTGTTCCCAGGCGTCATTTCTTCACCTCGTTCCTGTAATTTCGTCTTTGGAGATGATGCTTCGTGGTCATTTTCAATCGCCATATCTGGTCCTTCAGTTGAGAGCTCAATGACTCTTGACTCATTCGGTGGAACCAGTCCCACCAGAGCTTCTGCGATTTTCCTATCATCTTCCATGATTCTTCTTAGAATGGTGCAAAGTTTTTGGTATTGACCCTGCTGATTGGATTTGAAATCACCTAGGTGAGAACCTAACTGCACGGCCTTACTGAATACATCCTGATCATAAGCCAGGTCGTGACTGATAAAGTCGAGCAAATCAATACAAGCCCCGAGACATTTCTCTTGTTTATTAGTGTCAGCAGACGCACAGATGATACAGTCACACAGAGAAACAAATGCTTCCTGCTTATCCAGGCTTTGCCTCACAGCATCGAAACTCAGTTTGATTTCGTCCGTATCACCAAGCGACCAGACAATTCCCTGCAGTAAAAGAGAAGTACTAACGAACTGAAGAATCGTTCCAGCTATGTCGTGGCGAGAGAATCTCCTGACAAGGTCCAAGAATCTATACTCTCGCACGCCATGGACTAGAAAGACGCGCTTTAGAACCCGACTAACAATATCCGGAGGTGGTACCTGAGTAGACCCTGAAAAACTGAACTCCGCTGGCGGAGTCTCATCTCTGATAATGTACGAGAGCACCCAAACTCCTCGAATAAATTGCTCATCTTCAGTGCTTGTTATGAGCCCCAGAATTGTGGGTGCCATCAAAGGTTGCTTCTTGACTACTATGGCATCTTCAGAGGAGAATGTAACAGCATGTGCAGATCTTGCAATAGAAGCAGCAAAGTCCTTCTTAAGCCCAGGAGATTTGGATAATTGGCGCCCAGGAATCATGTTCTCGCTTGTTAGCGATTCGACTTCAGTTTTTGATGGAACAGCATCACCAATGCTATTTGCATGAACCGGCAGCTTCTGAAGAGTAGTACTCCTAAGCACCGGCGGTTTGATCGTTGCTTGATTCGGTTGCTCAAGGCTTGGCTTGGAAGCCTCACGGGATTTTGCAATAAACTCTCGGAGCAATGGCCTGGAAGCTGGCTTGCCTGCGGACCTCAGAGTATTGCCGTTAGAATGAGATGACGTACCCTGTGATTTAGCGGGATTCGCCTTTTCGAGGGCCTTTCGAGTGACAGCATCAAGCTTCTGTAGCATACTATTGGCCTGCTTCGACCAAACGGTGTGAAAAGTCCAGAACGTCAATCGCATGGCCTCTCTTACAGCCGGATTGGCATCAGTAAGTCCTTTCATGATAGCCTTCTCAGCAATTGCATCCCCTCCAGTTGCTTCAAAATGGCTTTTATGTTTCCAATGGCGTGCAATCACAATTCGAAGCCAGGTACTGGCATACACCTTGGCTTGAGCGACTTTATCATTCATAACCATTTGAATATGATTGAGAAACTTTGTGCTATACGACGTATTCATTATCATGACACTGATTACCAGAGAGGACAACTGTGCTGTAATTTTTTTCGCTCCCGCTGCCAATTTAACCAGTCCTGTCAAAAATGGCTCAATAAACAAATCTGTGAACGTGCCTAGTATTAATGAAGCATCTTTGATTAGCTGACAAGAATGACATGACAGAGTAGTTCTCAGCGATGTAATTCCTTTAAATATCCCATCAGACAGTAATTTAAAAGCCCAACTAACAAAATCTGGGAAGTCATGAAAAGCGTTTCCCCTTAGAATTGATCTTAATTTTATAATATGCCTTTCACGGTGCTGCCAGTTAAACTCATTTTCTTTCCCTTCAAATGCAGATTGCATAGATTCAATATCGTGCTGAAAATCTTCAGAGGAGCCATAATCTTCGGCCTTCATTTCTTCGAGTGCATACCCAGGCTGCTGAGTAACAAACTCCACTGAAAGGAATGTGTTACTCATCCCATTATCTACCGGTGCTTTTGTGCCCGGAGCTATCTGAGAGCTGTGAGATTCTGATAAATTCAGGCCAAGTTCCCTTATGACTTGAGTAACAGTCCCGTTCATCAGTTTCTGCCGAGAAATCTCACGGGACAAATCTTGCCTTGCCTTTGGATGTGCAGGTTTAAAGAATAATATAAGAACTTCTTTTGCAGCTGATCTAATCTCGTCATCACTATCAGCCAAGAGAGATGTTACTATAGGGGTAAAGGGCCTGAATGAAAATTTCGCATCCAGTAGCTGAACCCTTGACGATAAAAGGATTAGACATTCTAAGCGGACATTACTCTGCTTATGCACTAATCCACTTAAGCGTACGATTTCTTCAGTTTCCGGTGGGCAGGCCATCCAGTAATCCTCCAACACGCGCCGAGCAGTGCTCACAACTGAGGCCTTCGGATCACAGAGCTTATTAATTACGATAGGCAAAGCAGTCTGAGACGGTGCCCGCAGCGACTCAGGATCTTGGGTTATAACACGCTTTATTAAGTGGCAAACACACGAGAAGGAGGTGGCCTGTAAAAATGGATCCTCTGAGTTAACAGCAACCTCTAGTGCCTGGAAATATCGAGTCACTGATCCAAGCTAATGAATAAATTAGCGCCATTATCTCCAGAAAATATGTATTTGAACTTACATCAACGTATGTTCGCTTCACCCGTGCTTTGAGGGCACTGACAGCCGAGCATTTAGCTTCCAGACCTATTATAATAGAGATTAGAAATCGTGATGACGTGAGGGCGCGTTTTAAACATACTACTATTTCCCGTCACAACCTCGTACAGCTCATTTCCATCCAGCGACATTTTGATGTTTAAATAAGGTCCGTAGTAAAAGAAATAAATACCAAAAGGTTTTCAAAAACCCAGTTATAGAAGCGCCCAGAGACCGCCTGTGCGTTCAATATGTTTGTTTACTTTTATGTTCACACATAAATTGATATAATGGAACATCACTTCAGTAGGGCTAGGGTATTTCATTCAAGGGCTAGGGTATACAGTTGATATGTGTCCAGCTTCTCGGAAGCAGCGCCTCTGGAAAGCTTCATCACTGTGCTTAAAGGAACGAAATGTCTGGCCTAGAAAGTATGTCCTGAAATGCGTGATTGATTATGGAAGTGTTGGCTAATGTATGCCTTGCAGAGTCTTTGTTTCAACTCAAGGTAAAAATTTATGTACAGATTTGAGCTCTGCATAAACTAATTATAATATCATTATCAGTTTACATCGAAGCAGTTGAAGAAGCAATCAACCAGGGCAGGGAAAGAAATTGAGGCTGAGAAACGCAAAGTAAAGAAGGTGAGATAACCAGATATCTGTTTAACAGGCAGGAAGCTAACAATCGGGGTTTAGGCCATTCAAGAAGGAAACAATGATATTGCTAAGCTATATGCTCAGAATGCCATAAGGAAACAAACCGAGAGACTTAATCTGCTGAAGCTGTCCTCCCGGATCGATGCTGTGGCTAGTAGAGTGCAAACAGCAGTAACGATGAGGCAGGTGACAGGCAGTATGGCTACTGTCGTGCGGGGAATGGACCAGGCAATGGAGAGTATGAATACTGAGACGATATCCTTGGTTATGGATAAGTTTGAAACGCAATTCGAAGATCTGGATGCTACCGCATCATATTATGAGAATGCTACATCCTCTGCAAATGCTATATCTACTCCACAGGAAGAGGTGGACCTACTGATGCAGAAAGTCGCGGATGAGGCTGGCCTAGAACTCCAGCAAAATCTAGATACCAGTATTCCGCAGCAGACCAAGGTGGATGCTACAGAGCAAGTAGAAGACAACCTGAATGAAAGACTGAAAGCACTGAGGTCTTAATTAGATAGGTGATTAGTGTGAAATGCATTGTTTTTAATTGAGTTCTAGTTTTTGTTCCGATGTTCGTGACCTTGGAGCCAGGGAGCTCTTCTTGAATCCATTAATGAAACTAGATGTATTTAATACATCTCTCGTAAAACTGTATCGCTTCAAGATTGTGCCATCATTAATGGTCCTGGATTTTTCCAGTTCATCATCGCTTGGAAATGATGAGTACCGCGTCAAATTACTTTCGACATCTGGGAAGAGCTGCCGATAAGTTTTGTCAGCAACACCCTGGAAAGCTTTTAAGATGGTATGGTGTTGGTGCGATCTCAAATGAACATCGCGAGATCTCATTTCCCATAACACGTATAGTACAGACCGATAGTTTAAGCCTATCAAATGCGTTCTTATCAGAGTTTCAAAGCTCACACGTGTAGGATTGACTTTAAGGTCAAGGACAAGTTCTTTAAAAATTGTGTAAGTCAGTTTTTTTGAATTTCCCAGCCTATAGGCCGAGAACACAAGTGTTTCTAGAGTCGTGGAATCGGGGGTAAAGTTGCCACTGGATACCAGAGTTCTGTACAAATCGAGGACTGGAGTTGATGCCCAATGAACACGATATCCGTCTAATAATGCATTGTAAAGTAAAGTTCGAGCTCTTTCGTCAGCACATAGTGAGGATATTTTATTTACTATGTCCTCAGAATCCATTTCCAAAGAACCAAGGAAGTCCCTCAAAGGCAAAACATCTTTGAGAGACAACCGATCATGGAAGCTGAATAGTAAAGAAACAGCGCCTATCACACAATCTAGATCTCCGTTGCGTACAAGGCCCTCAATAATAGAGCAAACAGAGGACTTCGCAAGAAGAAAACCATTTCGTTTCGAGACCAATCTGACAAGCATCTCAAGCAGTGGCAGATCGCCTACTCCGCCGGAAAAATGTATCAGATCTAGTAACATACTGTCAGACAATAAATCTGGTTTCATTTTGAAGAAACCGTTCCATGCAACCATAATACCTTCTTTTGAGTTTGCTTTCAAGCATTCATGCAGAAAAATATGCCAATATTTATCCGAAAGTTGGATGCCCTCATATGAAACCGCCTTAAAAATCTCAATAGTCTCTGTCAAGGCCTTCACATTAGAAACCAGCCTAGAAATTACGAGTCCTAAAGACACAGACGATAAATCATATTTATCTCGAAGCATTCTGTTGATCAATAGAAATCCTTGTTCCAGTTCACCACCATTCATCAGCGATACTACAATATCATCCTTGCCATCATAACTTTCGAGACCAGGATCGGCTATTCGACATTGATCAAGCAGCAATTCATACGACATTCTGATAAAGGGATCGTCTATAAACCTCAATCGCCAATGGAATCGAGAAAACAGCTCTGCTCCAATTGGTATCTTTTGGGTAACCACGGTCTGTAGCAGATTAAGTAGTACTGGCGATGCAAGTACTGAATCTGCCTGCGAAAGAACACTAACAATAGATCTCATTGCATCAGCCGAAGGGATAATATACTGTTCAGCTAGCCTGCTGCACAATTTCATCGTTCTATCCAAGTCGTTATGCAGTGCCAGCATTCGAAATGCCTTGTTGATGGATCGATGATCTACTGTCTTTTTGAAGGTCTCAGGGACCAAAGCGTAGAGTGGCATATCTTCTATGCGAATGCTTTGATAATCAAATTCCTTGCGCTGTATCCTTCTCTGCTTAGATAAAGGTTGTTCATGAGCTCGCATCATTTCCTTAGCCCTTCTGTATGCCTGTTCGCTAGAATCGAACCCACCGCTGGTATCATCCCGCTTTTTGCCCAGTATAGTCTGACGACTGCTTTCAGTAAACACGGTACGACAGAATGCCACCGGGTTCGAATGTATATATGACGTTGAGTGTCTTAGACATGCCTTGGTTTTGTGTCCTAGCATCACTCATAGGCACACGGAGTGGAGCTGAAAGGATCGGCATCCCAAAATACTTTTCACTCTAGGTAAGACTGATCGCGACTCGCAAAGCAGAGGTCAATGATTGGATACTCCAAAACGATTCGTAGTGAAGCCTTGCGGGTTTTTCGAAGTCCTGTTATATTAAATAGGTCATTGACCAACCCTGCCTACGAAGTATTTGACCGGGCAGTCAAGCAGGCACAGCGAGATCGATCGGCAGCAGATTTGGAAAACTCCAGGCAGACAGATTATCTGCGGTTGGAGTCAGCTAGAAGTATTGCCGAGAGAATATCTTTTATGGCAAGGAAATTTCCGCGAGTGCTAGATCTGGGTAGTGGGGCAGGTGCAATCGAACAAGTACTTTGCGACCCTGAGACTGCGGATAATGAATTGATTCGTGAGAGACTGGGAAAGATACTTATGGTCGATAGTTCTTCCAGGCTTCTCAATAGAGATTCGAATACATATGAATATCCTTTCAATCGTATACTTGATCTGGAGAGAAAGGTCATGGACGAGGAAAATTTGGCTGAGGGTGAGTTCAAACCAAATACTTTTGACGCAGTTATCTCCTCGCTGAGCCTTCACTGGATAAATGATCTCCCAGGAGTTCTGAAAGCTATAAATGTTATTCTGGTGCCAGATGGGATGTTTATGGGTGCCTTGATAGGCGATGACAGTCTTTATGAGCTCCGTACTTCGTTGCAGCTGGCAGAGATGGAAAGATTTGGCCGGGTTTCGCCGCGAATTTCCCCTATGGTCAAAGTTGGAGATATGTCAGGGCTTCTACAGAAGGCGAATTTCAATCTAGTTACAGTTGATGTTGAAGATGTGGTAGTTTCATATCCAGATATGCTGGCGTTGATGGACGACATCAAATCGATGGGAGAGTCGAACGCAGTCAAGGCACGCAGCGCAATGCTTCCAAAGGATGTTCTATTAGCGGCACAAGAGATATACAAATCAATGTACGGGAATGATGATGGATCTTTGCCAGCCTCGTTTAGAATAGTGCACATGATTGGATGGAAGACCAGCAAAGACCAGCCTCAGCCTCTCCAAAGAGGCTCCGCTGAAGTTAATCTGAAGGATGCACTGAGAAAATTTGAGAAAAAGTGAGCTTATGATGGTCGTGGTTCTGACGAAGTATAATCATAAATTTCGCCTTGAAGCTTGAACTGTTCCACCATAAATATTAGCCCTGTCTCATCGATTAATGGAATCATGCAATAACTGATATCGTCGAGAATCATAAGCTCTAAAGAGGTCAGATCTGATACAGTTGTTGGCATTTCAAGATCAAAAGTTTTCAGAGTCTCCGTGAAGAGCCAATGAAAGGACGAGGCCAGGTATTTCCGGTCGTCCAAGAACTTCAACGATATCATAAGGCAGGCTACAAGAATGAGTTCAGGATGAATCTCACTGCATTCTATGGGAATGCTCAATAGCCACAAGCGATAGAATTTTGTTGAGAGAGAGTCGAGGATGCAACCAGCTAGCGAAATATACGTATAGGGGGACTGTCGCGACAGCTGTAGTATCTCTTCGATAATATATGGGGAAGAAGGAGGTATCCAGTTTGGAAAAAGGGATACTAAGTGCTTTGCAGGCCCATACACCGCTGACACACTTTCGATTGGTAAGAATTCATGTTGACAGCTCCCGAGAGGGGTAGGAAATCTGGCCAGACTACACCAGTAGAACTCAGGATCCACTTTATCATTGTCTGCTCTCAGAAGCCCCTTTGTAGTTCTTGTCAGATAAGTCAGCAGCTTACTGAGTGTTGCTGCAGTGGCAATCTTTGTTGGGAATATTGCCCTGCTGCTGATATTCTCGCGACTTTCGATAGTGGCTGGCGTCAGAATCCCTAAGTTTGGGCATGCTAATTGCATAGAACCATGTTTCTTCACCAAATTATGCATATGATAGATATTCTATCGTTCATTAGAGATTAAGTAGGAATAGCCATTCTTTATAAGCACTAGATCAGACTCTAAGAAGCGGTCTACAGAGGGCTACCAGAAAGATGGAAGATCTCAAAACTGCTGTGGTCTCTATGCACTCCGGCCAGATAATAGTTCCCCATAACATTAGCTTGATCCGGAACCAACTCTAATGCACAACACCCTGACCCGGAAACCAGTGCAATGCATTTAGCCAGAGCTCATCTTCTCGCAAGCACAACAGAGATTCATCTGGATTGCCTTGCCAATTGTTCTTACTAAAAGAATGTCAAATCAATGTCTACATAGAAGCATAGCGAGATAACTATTAACGTTAAGGATGAAGCATCGGTAAGACCGTTAGAGACACATATCTTCTAGAGCCAGGGGTTGTGCAGTGGCTATCATCATAGGGCCATTCGAAATTCGTATACTAGGATGGGGTCAACATAAACTCTTCAGATTTTCCATAGATGATGGTCCTAGATGCGCTTCATGGGATCATAGCTTTTGCATCTGATCACTAACCAAGAATCGTGATTCCTGACCAATGCCACGCCAATCACCTCTCACAGGAGTATCGGCGCCAACCACTAATATGTGATGCATTTTCTTACATTATCCTGTTAATTAGATTACTTTTTGCGGGGTACATATGGCGGAATGGGCATCACCTGATGGAAAGCCACTGCAGCGGACCTCAGAGCTGCCCCAGAACTCGAATACAAAGAAGCAACCTTCAGTTTCGTCCTACACTACTACTCTTTTGCGTGATAGAATTGTATTGGCTCTTTAAGATCAGCCCTTAGAATTCTGTTTAGACCATTAAGAAGTTTGTTGCTTTTAAACCCATCCCACGTCATTTGCCGCCATGTCTGAGTTGCAGAGAAAGATTCAACTTGCGGTAGATTCTGCAAGGTCTTCTAGACAATCTTCTGCAAAGTCTTCAAGACATGGCTCCCGATCCCCTTCTCGCTCTCGATTGGGTAAGACCAATGAGGAAGAAGATGAATATACCTCTAACTCGTTTTTGAGTCCCAAGCTACAGGCCGATGTCTTGGCCGATACCTTGGACGCCCTTGTTCTTGACGAGCAGGAGACAACGGAGAAGGCGCTCAAAGACAAGTTTTCTGAGAGTGTTGAGACGCTGAATACGGATAGAAGGAGCACCTCAATTGAAGCAAGGGAGAAGGCGTTTATAAATATTATCTCTTACTTGAGCTTGAAGTATGTTCCGGAAAAATTTGAGCACGGACTTAGCAACACGATCGTGAGGTCTTATCTTACTTCGCGCTCAAGTGTTGAGAATCTGCTCGCTGCACAGGCACTGTGTATTGCAGCTGCAGTAGATATTGACGAAGTATTTGAGCCTCTTACTGCACTGTTACCCAAAATGTTCTCGTCTCTTTCGGACGAAAATATCAATATTACTATTCGTGCCAATATTGTGCTTGCTTACTCTTTGCTTCAGTATATGCTAAGCTATGGCAGTGGTGGATTTAAGGTAGATGAATTGGTTGCCGGTATGCTGGATCTGGCTGGGGAGTGCAGTGCAGATGAGGCGTCCATTGCTAGTGGAGCCATTCTCGGCGCTGGGCTGCTGATTAGCACTTTACCCAATCCAAACGTTATTGTTGAGGAGTCTCTCCCCCTGGTCATCGATTTCTTAAGTAACAGTTCAACGGATGTTCGTCTTGCTGCTGGAAAAGTGATTGCCATGTGCTACCAGATTTACAATTATGAAGACTATTATGAAAACGTGAACGATGAAGATGTCGAAGAACAGAACAAGGAATTCGAGTCTATTCCTTTTGTAGATCATGAAGAGTTACTGATCCAGCTACGGGATTTAGTCACTGAGTCTTCCAAGAAAATTGCGAAAAAGGACAAAAGGGATCAAAAGTCATTGTTCAGGGACGTCATTGCCACGATTGAGAATTTCTCTTCGTCTGCGTCTCGCAAGAACTTAAGTGCTGACGAGCTTGTCATCACGCATCTGAAACTGTCGCGATCAAAGTCATTGTCGATCGATTCTTGGTCTAAGCTTCTTCTGATTCAGCATTTCAAGTGGGTTTACGGGCCTGGAATTCACACACAGATTGCGAACAATCCGTTTGTTCAGGAGTCCGTCCAGGATTCCTCATATGTATTGCCGTCGTCTCAGTTTTATAGTGACCTAGATGTTTCTGGGACTAGTACGCCATTGCATTTGGATATGGAGGAGAAGTCTACTCTTGTCAGACAGGCACATGAACGAAGTAGGATCATAAAGGCCCAACGAAGAGAAAAGCAGGTCAGTCAGGGCATTATTATCTCATAAATGACTACGTATTATCGATAGCATGATCAATCTTATATTTATTGTTTTTTGAGAGCACATGCCCAAAATCACCGTATTGGGATGGAATGAAAAATGTTCAAATTCTAGCTACGGCCATATATAGCTCAAAATGCTGATAGTGTGCTATAGCAGAATAAGAGTACAGACCCCTTCTATACAGCGTGGCTCTAGATAATCACGTCGTCAGGGCAAAGCAGGTAAAAGCTGTGGCTGAGGAGGAGTTCTCTCGCCGTTAGTGGGAGATTTTTTTTGCCGACCGCATACAAATTCATAAATTACAAATAGACAGCTCCGATCACGCTGAGAGTTCATTCTAGATCAAGCGCTTTGCCAAATTCAGGATCTCTATTTGAACGATCTATAATTGGTTCTTCTCTCTGTCATGACTGTCATTGAAATAACAAGTGACTCGCACTTTACAGAGCTAACAACCAATGTTGCTCCTACGACCCTAGCGGCACTATACTTTCATACCCCATGGGCAGATCCATGCGTACAGATGAACTCTGTGTTTGGCTCGCTGTCGTCTATCTACCCTTCTCATCTTTTCTTAAGCATCAATGCAGACGATTTCCCCGAGATTTCAGAGAACTTCGATGTCTCTGCAGTTCCATATTTCGTATTCTTACGGGATAGCACAATTATTAAGGAGCTTTCTGGTGCAGACCCCAAGGAGCTAGCTAGCACAATTCAGTCTCTTAGTGGGGCTTCTGGCACTGGAGAGGCTGCCAATAGCTCGGGTCTGGAGAAGAAAGCAGAGACGTCTGCTGCTCCTGTTGAGGATGAAGAGGAATCGGAGGAAGAGCTTAATAAGCGACTGACCAAGCTTGTTAGCGCAGCCCCAGTTATGTTATTTATGAAGGGTACACCGGCAGAGCCGAGATGTGGATTCTCAAGACAGCTTGTAGGCCTCTTGCGTGAGCATCAGGTGCGCTTCGGGTTTTTTGACATTCTAAAGGATGACAACGTTCGACAAGGTCTGAAGGCATTTTCTGACTGGCCGACATTCCCTCAGCTATACTTTAATGGGGAGCTTCAGGGCGGACTGGACATAGTAAAGGAGTCTCTGGAGGAGGACCCCCAGTATTTTGAAAAGGTTCTTGCTAGCGCAAGCTGAGATTGGAATTTACAAGTAGAGTAACAACATATTAACACACTAAAATAATAAATAATAAAATGACAGTAGAAATGAGCGTTGACTTCTTTCACTCAAGGTAACAATTAATCGGATTCCTCAATATCATCGTCAGAGAACACCGTGCCCAGTGCAGTTTTCTCTTCTAGAATGCTGAAAGATGCAGTAGCATGCGGCACGGCTTTATCCTGATCAAATGTATCAAAGTCAGTATCAGGATGGGTATAGTTGGCACCAATACGTCCACCAACACGTTGTCGGTATAATCCGTTTCTTGGTTTCTTCATACCTATCAAATGCTCATAGAATCCATTCCACAATACGGCATCGGCCCGAGGCAATGTCGTCTTATTGTCTTGAATATGCTTCAGAAGATACAGGTCTATGTCAGACGCAGCTGTTATCTTCTTCAGATTAACTTTGCCCTCACGCGGGAATACTAGAGGGCGATAAGAAGATTGTAACTTTCTATCAATTTTACCTTCGCGGATAGTGGTCCGCAAGCCTCTGCACGACAGTTCACTCGATAGGTCAGGACAGTTATATCGGCCGTACAGATCAGCAGTACTCAGCCATTCCGAGCACCGCGAGATAGTTTCAATCGAGAGTCTGGAGTGGTCTGCACTTACATAGTTCTCAAATAACGCCAAATTAAGACTACTGTCAGAATTGTTGTACTGCCAATCCTGCAGAACTGAGTTCACCGCTTCGGAATCAGTTAATGTCTTCCTATTCGACTGCTTTCTGCTCCCATAAACTATCCTCCCAAGAGCATGGAATAGATTGAGATGGGATTCCCGGCCAGCCGGAAGACTGTGAGAAGATTTTAGTCTCCACCGCGCCCAGAACTCGAACCCAGAGATTGAAGATCTGATATCTCCATACTCACCCAGATGCTTGATTGCATCTGTTACTTCTCTAGGGGGGATCTTCGAAAATACTCTCTTCTCTCTGGCTGCTATATTTTTAAGTGTTCTTGTCGTTAGGGTCATATTCACCGGCAAAAATTTTATTCGCTTCACACGGCGATCACTGAGCAGCTGCCTGCTCAAAAGCCTTTCTACCACTATCGAGTCCCCCCTGGAGTCGCCGCCTTTGGCATAGTCCTCAGATGGGATTTCGACTTCAGTAATCACTACCACCAGCGGAGGTAAGTCTTGCATTGGGTGGTTTATCCACTCCAATAATGCAGAATTAAACATTTGCTTAGTTTCGTAATGCGAGAGGTTGGGGAGGTCTTCCACAAGTATCAGCAGCCTACCACCTGGTCTGCGTTGGAACTTTATTCCCATTAGGAAATCGCCAAACGACTCCATCATCCCCACGCTTTCGTTTCGATCAGGGTTCTGCCATTCTATGATGCCATTCGGTAGGGCTCCTCCCACATCTCCAGCGGCCGGTGAAGAAGCCACATACCCCATCTCACGCGCAAGACATGCTAGAATCGTAGACTTGGAGGCCCCGGCTGGCCCACTCAACACCAGCAGTCTCTACGTAACAATTAGTACTCAACGGTAAAAAAAAAGCAGAACACCTTGCTTGCACCGAGTCTGGCTTACCGTTCCTCCATTACGTGTCATTCCCACAAGTGCCTCCTTGACCTCCTCGGCCTTTTTGTCGTGAATTGCCACCTCAGAGCTGAATCTCGGCGCATGCTTGACCACCCATTGCTCATTGCCAACTTCTACGGCCGCCGTTGAGGAGTCGTCATCCAATTCCTCACTCGGCAATGCTTCCATCACAAACTTGATCTTTTTCTTCGCCGGCGGTTTTACATTCGATGTGTCTGTTGCGTGATTTGGTACTGTCTTCCTCTTTCCATCCCTCCTGGCGGTATCTGCTGCTGCTTCTTCCTCTTCATCTGTATCAGATGCTAACTCATTCAATAAATTCGATCCCCGCCTCTTCTTCGCGCTCCTCGGTGGTTGTCTGCGCTTTGTCGAAGAACCCGCCCCAACGCTGGCCGGCCCCACGGCCCTACCTACGAAATCCAGCAGTGTACGCTGTTGGAGACGTTTATTTGGCATTCATATGTTGACGTTGTAGGGGCACCCCAATTTTTCCGCTTTGGTGGTGCTTGGCTGCTCCACCAGGAAAAATAACAAGTAGGTGCCGCGCGCGCGCGCGTGCGTTGTTCGCACTCAGTGGGAGCCTGGGAGAAGGGCGGGGAGACATTTTAGCCGGGAAGGCGCCCAGGTGAGCTCGGGGACACACGCAGTTGTTCCCCTTTAATAGGACTTGACCTAAATTTTTCCTTGCCGTGTGTAATTTGAGGCAGCCGAGTGTGGGTTGTCTTTGGCTCAGAATACTTTTTGATATGGTTCAAGATCCTCCTATCCTGACGGGATGGTCTAAATTTAAAGCGGATCCGAATATTCGAAATATTCTAGTAACAGGTGGAGCCGGTTTCATGTAAGTTCGTTCCGTGGTTTTCTCTTTATTAGGAGTTTTTTGTCTTGTTATTTCGGCACATGGCAGGATACTGGGGAAAAGATAGATAGAGGGGCTGACGGACGATTTGTAGTGCTTCATGGGTGGTCAGGCATTTGGCGCTGAAGTATCCTGAATACATGGTGGTGTGCTTTGACAATATTGGATACTGCTCGTCTCTGAAGAACATCGAGGTGCTGAATAGCCTAAGCAATTACCGGTTCGTCAAGGGCGACATAACGCAGCCGGAGGAGGTGACACATGCCTTCGAGGCGTACAATATCGACACAGTCATACATCTGGCTGCAGAGAGTCATGTGGATCATTCTTTTGGGAATCCGTATAGGTTCACTTGCACAAACGTGCTCGGGACCCAGGTCCTCCTGGAGACCTCCAAGAGGTTCAAGATTAACCGGTTCGTGCATATGTCAACTGACGAAGTATACGGCGAGGTTGGTATGGGCGATAAGGATCTGCTGGAATCGTCAATTCTAGTCCCCACCAATCCATATGCCGCTTCGAAGGCTGCTAGTGATATGCTGATCAGCGCATACCTTAAAAGCTTCAATGTCCCTGCAGTTGTTGTCCGTTGCAACAATGTCTACGGTCCTCATCAGTTCCCGGAGAAGATTATACCCAAATTCATTTGCCTGTTGAAGAGAAAGAAGAAATTAACTTTGCATGGAGATGGCCAGCACACGCGTCGATATCTTTACGCAGCAGATGCTGCCAGTGCTATAGATACAGTTCTGCATCGAGGTGCTATAGGTCGGATATATAATGCCGGTTCAAGCACCGAGCTTTCAAATCTGGAGATCAGCAAAGAATTACTCAAGAATTTCGGCTTTAATGTGGAGGATCCAACTGTGCTACGAGATCATATTGAGTATACGCGCGATAGGCCTTTCAACGATGCAAGATACGCTATAGATTCTAGAGAGATACGCAAGCTGGGTTGGGAACCCAGGACTTCATTCGAGGATGGGCTGGCTGAAACTGTAGACTGGTACCTCAAGTACGGCGAGTCTTGGTGGGGTGAGATTGACACTGTGCTAGCTGCATTCCCTGAGCCCTCTAAATTCCCAACAGACGTTATGCGCGTTGCTCAGATATTATCATAGAATTATTCCGATGACATTTATATATTATATATATATGAATTTTAAAAGCATTCCAGAAAAAAAAAATTGAATCTTGTTAATCACTTTTGTAAATGATTTTCAAAACCAAAATGCTCCGTGGGAGGATCGAACTCTCGATCTTCAGATCACACAACGTATGAGACTGACGCTCTACCAACTGAGCCAACGGAGCAATTTCAGAAACTCAAAATATCTTCATCATATATGAGTGCACGTGATGTCAACGGAAGCCGCAGACAGTGAGGCGTGCCTTGCAGCATTTGGATCTTCATTGTAACAATCAGTAGAGATAAAATTCGTCTAGTTTCCATGAATAATTGTCGTGGCCTGGAACTCAGATTTTCGGATTCGGAAAATCAGACTAGCGTCTGAGTTTCAGATAGATTCGGAAAGGTTTTTGCTTAACTGGTAATGAGAAATGAGCGAAGTTTGCTGCCTGGTTCGAATTCTAGTGGCGCATATCAATGAATGAGCAAATCAATATAAGTCTACCCTGAAATATGTCGAAACAACACTCGCGTAGGTTAATATGCTGAATCACGATGTCTATCTTGCATGAACTTTATAATTCTGTTTTAAAATATCATTCTATAAGATACATAAGACAATAAAGTGATTTACTACTACTGCTACTACTACTGCTAACTCTGAAGCTTCAGAAGAAATCTCACCGAGTCTAGCAACACTGAACCTTGCTGAGCATCGAAGGATGATAGCTAAGCAAGTACATCGAATTTAGACCCTTTTACTTGTTCCAAAACTTTTATTACACGAAGAATGATATGCTCTTTGTTTTTGTTATATTTTAGAATGTTAGGTAGGATAAGATAGAAGTTAAATTGATATCTATCGATTGATTGACCGAGTCGAGCAACACTAAGGCATACTGAACTCGAAGAGTGATAACCAGGCAAGCATTCAAAATTTAGAGCCTTATTATTGTTTGAACAATTATGTAACTTTTTGTATTTGTAATATTCTAATATTCATAGGGTGGGATAAACGTTTAATTGATTTATTCAGGTCGCTTCCGAGAAATGACCGGCTAAACCTATTGAAGCATATCACTCCAAGTAACTGTATCTCAAGATCGTTAATCTGGTGATCCCCAAAAAAAACTAAAAAAAAGCAGCTGACTGTTGGTTATAAAGTGAAAGAGATTAGAAAAAAAAAGAGAGTTGTTGAGGAAATGACTCGTAGTCATTCGGGGTTAGGGGTTTATGACTACGAGTCAATCTGCCCGACTGGAAATCGATGCTTTCTTTTGAAAATCTAGATAAACAATGCGTAAACTTGGTATAGAGCGAGTGTTTGAAACGAAACTCGAACAGAGGAGAGTGAATTCACGCCTGAGGACTCTCAAGTCCACAAAGCCCTCCGATGTTGACTTTTCGAGTAATGATTACTTATCTCTCAGCACGAATCCAACAGTACGCAGTCTATTCGGCCAAGAGCTGCTCAAGTGCATCAATCTGGGAAGTGGCGGCTCAAGACTGCTAGATGGAAATTCTGATTACGCTGAGAGCCTGGAAGACTGCATTACCTTATTTCATGGTGCTGAAACTGGACTTCTATTCAACTCCGGATTCGAGGCCAATGTTAGCATTTTCACTTGCATTCCACAACCAGGAGATATTGTCATATACGATGAGTATATCCATGCTAGTGTACATGATGGAATGAGATCTTCTAGAGCTAAGTTTCAACCATTCAGGCACAACTCCATAGAGTCACTTCAAGAATGTATCTTCTCGGCACTTGCCGCTAATTCGAGCCTTGTAACTGGAACTTGCAATATTATCATTGCAGTTGAAAGTGTATACAGCATGGACGGAGATATAGCGCCAATTAGAGAGATAGCGAACCTGGCAAAACAGCTAGCACCAGCAGACAATGTCTACGTCATCGTGGACGAGGCGCATGCCACAGGAACTATTGGACCTCAGGGTAGGGGACTTGTAAGCGAAGAACGATTAGAAAAAGATATTTTTATTCGACTCCATACGTTTGGTAAGGCGTTAAGTGCAAATGGAGGTAAGTCACTTTAGGCCGATTATTTTTGTTCAGCTAAGCTAACTATGAAGCAATTGCATTATGCTCACACACAACGCGACAATACTTGATAAATTATGCCAGACCATTTATATACTCTACTGCAATGTCTTCACCTAGCCTTGCTCTTATAAGAGCATCATATAGATTTTTGATGTCACAGGAAGCCAGGATGGTAAGTGGTAGCGAGAAAAGCCAAGCATATCAGTATCTAACAAGATATTTAGCTACAGAGCACTTTATGGGAGAGGATGCATTACTTTGTGGCTGAAGTCAATAGTATCTCTGAGCATGCTAACGGACTGCTGAGTCTTCCCCTTCCTAGCCCAAGTTCTCCGATATTCAGCCTTGTTTGTTCCGAGCCCAGATCACTTGCTAGTTACTGTCAAAAAAGAGGATTGATGGTCAGGCCAATAGTATACCCCACAGTTCCTGAAGGGAAAGAGCGATTAAGAATATGCTTGCATGCAGGGAATTCTAAAGAAGAAGTCGATGCTCTTGTTTTAGCAATTCTGGAATGGATAGATACTCGATGTCAAAGCATGGCAAAGACTTCTAAGATATAATTTATGTACTTTTGATTGCGGCCAAGATTCTGTCCTGAATAAGTATTATATCTGCGGGTTTGGCTAGCTGCCCTGCCATCACATACACAACATTGCCTAAAACACGCATGTGCAAATTCCAATTTGTCTCATCTTGTCTAATTTTCAATAAATTGTACAAGTTTGTTGAGACAGTCGAGGTATATCCTATTAACTAGTTAGCTCAACTTTAAAAAAGAGGATTATCCAACATGCATACCTCCACCTTCAAGATCCTGGAGATTGATAGCCAGAACTGTACCCATGGCGAAAACATGATCAACTCTGGAATTTTCCGAAATTTGTCGAAGAAATTTGAGAGACCACATTGACCAAGGTCGCGCTATGGACGCATCAGAATGCATCCTCTCTCCAGAACTCCACTCCAGCCTCCAAGCTGCCCATGAGCTGTCATTAGTTTCAAGATCTTTGAACTTCTTCAATGAAGAGATTGCTACATTGCAACCCAGCGGATGAGCAGTGTAACTATGACCATGTAGCAATGCATCTGCCTTCTTCGAGCTTAAGAATGTCGTGAAAATATCTTCGCTGGAAAGTGTTACACTTAAGGGAACTAATCCACCGGTAAGAAGCTTGGCATGCACTGAGATATCTGGTAGGGCATCCCCTAACAACGATGCGGCAGTCGACTCTCCAAGTCGATAAAGCCCAGTAAAGACTTCGTCATAGATCACTGGTAAGCCGGACCATTCTGCAACAGGTATTTGAGGAGTACCAAACATCTCCGGAAATTTTCTGACGGTTCTGACAAGTGTACTCTGAAATAATGGGTCCCTATTTATTAGTTTAATCAACAGCAAGATATAGCCTCAAGACTTACACTGCGACCATGCCTCCCGCTCCTAACAATATAGGCTCAAACATCAGAGCTCCGAATTTTCTTCCACTCGAGACTAAATCGGTTATAGTATTTTTGATATAACGTTCATATTTACTTGCATCTCTGTTCTCTAGGTCAAAGATATCTGCAACAGTGTCAAAGATCGAATCACTACCGAGTTCTTCTTGTAAGCATTCCGGGATCTCGACTATCCATTTGCCTTTTTTCATGCTGAATATGGGATACTCAAACCAATAACCTTTATTATCGTACCACGTGACTTTTTCACTGTATACAGATGGCTCGGTGCAGTCCAAGGCTCCGATCGTATCGCCATGATAGCTTCTTTTTAGTCCAAGAATTCCAACGCTGCCATCTGATGCATCCCATCCATATCTATCACAAGATGATTTTAGAGCCATTTTGAGAGCTACTTCAATTCCAGTGCTGCCATTATCTGAGTAAAATACTCGACTAAGTTTCGGATTGTTGACAGTCTTTAAGACATCATGTGCTAGTTGAAGCGCGGGCTCATGAACTGTATTAGCCAGAATAACGTGTCCGTACCTTCCAGCTGCATATGCAGCAGAAAGGGCCAGTTCTGGATTGCCGTGTCCGAGGCCCTGAGTCCACCATGAGCCAGAGCCATCAACCGAAGGAGCGATGATGCTTTGCTCTGAGGATGCGGTACTATCCAGGGTTTGAAAAAAGTCCCCATGTGCAGAATCGATGACAGTGATAGTACTCGGGTTGATGTCCTGATGCTGAGAGAATGGATACCAAATAATCTTATTTGCGTCTGTAGTCATATTATCAAGTGACCGGATCTTCAATTTGTGCCAAAGACTCAAGTTTTCGAAAAGCGCACTCAATGATTTAGAATCAGCCATTTTCGAATAATACTTTGACATACTTTCTTGGTCATTTGTCGAAGAGAGAGCAGGTGGTGGCTCTAGACAAACAACTGGACTCTTTCCGGAAAAGTATTCGTCGAGATATTCATGGTTCAGAGTCTGTCCATTTTCAAAAGAAATAACTGTCAGAACATCGTAGCCTCGAATAGTTAGAGATTCATAAGCAGAAATAGTAGAAGATATTCCGCCCAGTTTGGAATCGGCAATTAAGATAACAGGCAATCGCAAAGGTCGATATATGTCAGCCTGGGGAGTAGAGGACGGACCTGGAGACAATGGTCCACCAGCTGTCTCAACAAATGCCCAGGATCCACTTGCTTCAGCATATTTTTTCAAGGCACTATAGGTTTTTCCGACAACCTCGTTATCTTGAATTGGAGTCTCTCCAGCAGCACGAGCCGCGACGTGTGGACTCAATGGAAGGGGATATCTCACAAGACATTCAAAATTTGGACCTTTCAAATGCCTTCTTAGATGCCCGTGATCCCAATCTGACTCAGGACCTGTCTGAACTGGTTTCAAGTACCACACCGACTCATTCGGCCGTTGAATTTCTAAGAATTTACACATGGCCGTAGTAATTACAGTTTTGCCTACGTCTGTATTCGCTCCAAATATCTGAAATACGCGGAGGTGTCTCCATAGCGCTGCTCCAACCGTAGACATATTTGCTATGAGAGAGTATGATTGACTAGAAATGCCAGTAGCTGCGACAGGCGGGTTTGCCGAGAAAAATGTTGATTTGGGCGGCAACAGTGGGGGTCAGGGCTGGGGATGACTAAACTTGACTCAAATGACTACGGTTGACTAACTTGACTCAACAAAATTCCAAAACTTGCAATTGGTCGGTAATCCGGACGTTTTGGTATACTTCAGTCTCCGAACACGAAAAAATAAAGGCAACCCAGATCCAACCAAGAAGTATCGTACATTTATCATGTTTGTGGTAAGACAGCGAGTATCCCCGGTTCTGCGACTATCTCAGGGCATTAGCACCAGAAGGGCCTATAGCGCACTGCAACAGGCCCAAGCCGCAAATGAGGCCAGAAATAACTGGCAGATAAGCGAGATTTCTGAGATTTATAATGCACCTTTACTTGAATTAATTCATTCTGCTGCCACTGTTCATCGCAAATTCCATGACCCCAGTGAAATTCAACTGTGTACTTTAATGAACATTAAATCTGGTGGATGCACAGAAGACTGTAAGTACTGTGCTCAGAGTACACGGTACAACACAGGCGTCAAAGCTGAACGAGTAGTCAAACTTGAGGAGGTAATTGATGCAGCAAAGGAGGCAAAGGCAAATGGGTCTACTCGATTCTGCATGGGAGCGGCTTGGAGGGACATGAAGGGTCGTAGGAATGGCCTCAAAAACATTTCTGCTATGGTGAGAGAGGTTAATAAGCTAGGCATGGAGAGCTGTGTCACCCTTGGCATGGTTGATGAGCAGCAGATGACAGAATTGAAGGACGCTGGCCTCACAGCTTATAATCATAACTTGGACACTTCTCGTGAGCATTACCCCTCGGTTATTACTACTAGGACTTATGACGATCGTCTCAACACCTTGAAAAATGTCAGAAATTCAGGAGTGAAGGTATGCTCAGGAGGAATACTTGGTCTTGGTGAAACCACTGAAGACCATGTATCATTCCTGCATACATTATCTACTTTACCTTCTCATCCCGAATCCGTGCCGATTAATAAATTAGTGCCAATTAAAGGAACTCCAATGGGAGAGAAAGAAAAAGAAATTGAGCTACCATTTGATTCTGTTCTGCGTACAATCGCTACTGCGAGACTAACTATGCCAGGGGCGATTGTACGTCTTGCAGCTGGAAGATACACTATGAAAGAACCTGAACAGGCTATGTGTTTTATGGCTGGTGCGAACGCTGTATTCACGGGCCATAAGATGCTTACCACTATGTGTAATGGATGGGATGAAGATAAAGCCTTGTTGGCTCGATGGGGACTCAAGGCTATGCTAAGTTTTTCCAAGCACACGATGAAATCCCCTGAACCTGCTCCAGTTCCTTCGGTCTCTTGTGAACCGCCAATGGCAGGGACAACCTCAGCTCGTACCATATCTGCAATCTAAATAGAAAATAATTGATTCAGTAACTCTGAATGGGAATGCCCCACGTACTCATCTACATATATATAACCTTCCACACCAGAGAAAAAAGTTTTAATTCTTGGCCTTCTTTTTAGCTCGAGCCTCTTCCTCATCGTCGTTACTCACAGCTGCATCGTCATCTCCAGAGTCAGAGTCAGCATTGCTATCAAACTCTTCAGCGACATCACTATCGTCTTCGTCCTCGAAATCTTCATCCACACTCCCTTCGTCCTCATCCGCAGAACCACGATCAGCAACCATATCAACATCAGAGTCAGATTCATCGCCTAGCACAGCAGCCATCATCTTTTGCTCATCCGCCATATCATTCTTGATCTTTATGTTCTTGGATTTTATGAAGGTTTCAAGACCACTCTGCTCTTCTCTATCGATATTGCTGAACTGGTGTTCACCGCCATTGTTGCGAAGTGTGATGGACATATCAAAAGTCCTTGAAGATGATACAGAGTGGCCAACTCGAGAAAATGTGATATGCGAGACTTCCGACAAAGGAATATAGACTGTGGGTTTTGGCAAGAACAAAAAGCATTTTTCCAGAGGGAAGAGATATCCCTCATTGGCCTTCAGAGAACAGGTAACACCCGCCTGGTCATGAGTGGTCATGAAAGATCCTGGGAAGAATATCTTACGTCCAGTCATACCCTTGAAGACCTGAGCTACAACTTGGTGGGCACTTTCGTCATATTTCTTCTTGAGCTTATCCTTGTAGCTTTCTTCAAACTCATCATCTTCCAAGTTGATTTCGACTTCGATAATCTCATCCTTTGCGAATTGCATAATCAAGAACGGGTATCGAGTCTGGCCCTGGCGTAATGGAGGGTCCAATTGGGCAATAAGTACATTATGGATCTCGTCTGGCTTCGGGAGCATAAAAAGCCGTTGGACATTCTTATAGGGAATCTTGTAATCATAAGTCTTACCCCGCAGTCTGAACGAGGTTCGATACATATCGACATCGTAACGACCTCTTGGCGTAACGAAAAATACGTCTGTGAAAGAGGCAATAGTCTCACCAGCAACCTGGCCAATATCTGCCTTTTCTTTCAGAGTTTCATAAAACACCTGGGCAGCACTCTGTTCGTCATCATCCGCCTCGTGTTCTTCACCATTTTCCCCATTCTCTTCAGCCTTCTCTTCCCCCGTATCCTTCTTGGTCTTTTTCTCCTCATTATCCTCGCCTTTTGATACAGTTCCTGGGACATAGAACCTCATTTCAACTAGCTCATCACCTGCCTTTACACGCTCAGAGGGCCCCTCAATGTTGAACTCTACAGCGACCTCGTTCTTTCCCACCAAGTTGGAGTTACCAACATCTGCGTAAGAAATTTCAAACGCAGGTCTATTCGACACACTGAATACCATCTCGGATCGCTCAAAGTCGGATTTGCCCCAGTTCCATCCTTTCAGAGAGTGTTCGCGTTGTTCCAAGACACACGTCAGGTACGTTTTGAATCCAGTCTTAAGCGTCTCCAGGTCTTCCAGATCAAAACCATCAAGTTGAGTCGTGCCCTTGGTCTTGGTCTGAAGACGGACCTCATAGCCCCTAGCAGCACGACTCCATGAGGCGCTCTGGATTTCGTCTGCAGGTAATAATAGTGGCTCGCTGGCTTTGATACTACCACCTTGAGATTTCTCCTGTGCTTTCCACCCAAGACCAGTGTCTTGAATTCTGAATCTTCCAGGCAGACGCGACTGGTTACAGTATATATTATCGAACTTCAGTCGGGCATCTCGATGAGCGTTAGAAGACATCGTTCGTGAGTGGCAACTGGAGTTGTGTGGAAAGAGAGCCTCTAGTATAGCAAGGTCGCGAAAAAAGTTGGAACTTCAAAAGCGCGTTTTCCGCACAGATCTATCTAGACAAGCGCCGGAGCTCTTCTACGCGGGTCTTCAAAGGAAAGCAGCTCAAAAATGGGGTTTAAATAAATAAATGCTAGTAAACGTACGTATGCCGCTTTCAAGCAATTGCAAAAATAAGTCCTAAGTCTCTTTAGTGCCGTTTAATCCAGCTTCTCCACTTCTTCCAGTCTCTGAAGCACTACCGCTTTCGAGGTTTCTTCGACCTCTCCGGCCAAAAATATTTCATCAAGGATGGCGTAGACTTTGTAAAAGTTGAATACAATGTCCAATTCACATACATTGCCGAAGAACGTGTCTAAAATCTCCACAAATAGATGTAGCGCCTCTAGATAGAACAGTTCGTTATCGGATTCATCAATACAGCCACAAAAGAATAGCCCAGCATAGCGCCGATATACTATTCTGTAATCCTGGAATTCCACAAAGTTGCTCTGGTATTTTTGATCCCTGGAAGCTACTAACCGGTGAACTTCGCCCTTAAGCTTTATTTTCTCACTATCCTATCCAAATGGTTAGAAAATAACACTTCCATCATAGTCTTCACTCGAACAACAGTGCTTACACTATAAGGAGAATACCATTTGGCGAGCCGAGTCTTCCCCTGCCGGTTCTGGATCAGAATGAACTGTAATACCATTTCTACGGGCCCCTCTCCTTCAAGACCAAGTTAGGTAGAGACAATATGCGGAGAGACTAACACAACAAATTCTGGAGTGGTAGAGACTCAACTACAGAGCACTGCAACAGATATGAAGGGCATTAAAAGCTTGTGGTTTTTGATTTTTTTCGCACATCAAGAGCTATACAGGATATACGCATGAATATACATTATATAAAATAAATCTCGTCGAAAAACAGATAATAGCAACAAGCTTAGAATTGCAGAGCTTGGCCCTTTTGCTTCTTGTCACCGCCGAGCTCGAAGTGCTTGCATCGCTTCAAGGAAAGTTGAGCCTTGGTCTTGCAAACTGTGCATTCCAAACGGAGAACGATCTTCTTGGTGGTCTTAGCCTTCTTGTGGAAGACCTCACGGGTCTGACCACCATAACCTCTCTGCTTACGGTCGTATCGACGCTTACCTTGAGCGTACAGAGATGCAGCACCGGCCTTGTATTGAGTGACCTTGTGTTGGGTGTGCTTTCGGCATTCCTTGCCCTTGCAGTAGGTTCGTCTGGTCTTTGGAATGTTAACTATATTCTCCGGTTAGCGGTGTCGTTGTTGTGGGTTGTACGTATAACTTTGGACCAGTCCTTCGAGTCTCTTTCGGCTTTATGTCTATTCCAACGTGAATTCTTCCCCGCTGGTAACTCCAGTTGAAAGTATCTCGAATAGGACTTTACCCAGTTATTCTTTCAGAAGTTTTTGACATACCCATCTTCAATTATGTGCGACAATGATGTTTGTGAAGAGTTGAGTGTCTCTCAAAAGTTGAGTTGGGTAATCTCAACGTTCCTCGCAGTACAACTGGGTACGGGCCATGCCCACAACCACCAGAGACTTCTCTGTTAGAAGAATGTGTGACTGCGTTTTACAAAACGGGAAACTATCATCCCCAGCAATGTGTGCCCTGGGCGATGTGCTGCCCTAGGCGATATTGACTGATACAGAGCGCCAGATATTGATTACACTTATAGGCAAGCTTAAAATATAAAATCTTTTCTTGATTCAAATCACTAAAAACAGACGATGAATATAAAAACCTAAGAAAGCTAAACTAATCTAAATAACCTGAAAGCAACCCTAAAAAAATAAATCTACTGCTTCTCTACCACTGGAACACTCTCCTCGATAACATCTTGGCCGTGAAGTATACCATTTTCGGCAGAAACCGCAGCAGTGCCAAAGCTATGGTGCAATCTCTCAGGATGAGCCTGCTGCCATGCACGTAGCTTGTAACTCTGACCAGTGAGATCCCAGTATATACCTCGCATAGTTTCGAAGATCGCCATTCTACTCTCATAGAGAGGATAGATCCCCACACCAATTAGAGAAAAGAATATCCAGATCATACCAACAACAATCCAACCAGTGAAAAACTCTCGACTAAAGATATAACCGGTACCATACATGGGCATGGGCCACAGGATAAGGAAACACAATGTGACGACACCACATAAGATCTTTGCGTATTTCGAATATTTCTCAAGAATGATTTCGTCAGCTAACTGGGCTTGAGCCATTGCATATTCCTGCTCTGGACTAATTGCGTCACTTGCTTTAGACTCCACATCCTGGGAAGCCGACTCTTCAACAGACCCGTCATCTTGAACGCTTTTGAGATTCTTGAGAAGGGCAAAGTCGTAGTTATCTGGCTTGAAGATCAATGTCAAGACAGGAACAGTGACCAAAGGCGAGCACAATGCGGTAACATTTCCGGCCAACATGGGCAGATTAGAGCCAGACGTTTCAACATTAATGGGACCGTACATCAGCTTGGTTGTGACAAGCCAGGCGATAACAGCGAAAACAAAGCCAATAACGGGAGCACCAGCAGCTGCATAAACATTCTGACCCTTCCACAGTAAGGCAAGAGAAGCAGGAAGTACTGCAGAAGAGATAATCACCCCCATTAACAGGTAAAGATAACCCATGCTGACCCCAGCGTAAAACAGACCCACTGAGAAACTGGCCATAATCACACCAAATGCGATAACTGAAAGATGTGTTACATAAATCAACTTCTTTCCAGTAGCCTTAGGATTAATATAGGTTTTGTACACATCATAAGTAAAGATTGATGATACTGCAATTAACTCGGCAGAAGTTGCAGAGGTAACAGCCATAAAGACCATTAAAAGTGCAGCACCTGCACCGCCTTTACCAAGCAAGGCGGCCGCAGCCTTAGGCAATACTAGTCCTGCACTCACATCTGCGGCACTGATATAGGGAATGCTAGTTCCCTGAAGAACAAGAGCGGCCAGGCCGAGAGTAGTTGCACACAGGAAAGGAATCGCAAACCAAGCAAAACCACCAAGGATATAGCCAGGCAAAGCAGAAGCAGGAGAAGCTGCGATGGCCTTATTCCAGTAACCATTATCCAAAAACACAGTACCGAAATTTCCTGCGAGGTTAATTACAAAAAAGATTCCTCCCGAATGTGACTGCATAGTCAGATAAGAACCACCAGCATTTCCTTCCAGGGGACTGGTTTCAGCGAGAGCAGTAAGCCCATCCCAAAGAGCACCTGGAGAACCAATTAATGGCGACGTCGCATATACAGTAAAGCTGAACACAATAATAATAACCAAAATAATGACTGTGTGAATGTAATCAGTCAAGAAAGTAGCTTTAATACCTCCAAACAAAGTATACACAACGACACCGAAAGGAAGCAAGTAGCAGGCAGCTACAGTACTCATTCCTGTTAAGTCACTAACGACAGCCGAACCTCCAGTCAGCAGCATAGCAGTTACTAAAATATTTGTTGCAATTCCAAATACCATGTAGACAATATGCGTCACAGTTCCATATCTGGCCTTCATAATTTCCAAGTAGGTATGTGCGCCAGGGGCCTTTTTCTTGAGCTCAATTGCAATTGTAGCAAAGAGAATGATCTGGACTGTAGCACCACTGGCATACCAGAACGGGCCCGAGACACCATTCTTGAACGCTTGACTCGTTGACTGCAAAAGAGTCGCAGCCCAGGTCCACGAAGAAACCACTGCCGCGGCAATCAGACCCGTCTTGACACTTCGGCCGGCTGTGGAGAACTCCTCTGAGGTGATGATCTCCTTCTGGTACCTTCGCAACGATGAGGTGGTCAGAATCATACCGAGTGAAAATGCCAACCCGACTCCAACCACAACGCCGTATCCAACGCCCTCTGACAACGGTGTATCACTGCTGCTCATATTTTCTTTGGATTTATATTCCTCCTTTCAATTGTATTTAGCCAAGATATTTCTATCTGGAGCTCTGGTCACACTGACGAAAAAAAATAGTCACTACGCTCATACTTATATTGAAGCCTTGCACAGATCATGCACTCTAGATAGCTAGATAACAGGAATCCTCTGCGCGGCCCGCGCGGCCAGCAGATTCTTGGGCCACTCACAGTGTCGGATCAGCCTTTCATGCTAGATGAGACTACTGCAGGCCGGTATTCTATAACGAAAAAGTTTCAGGGATCGCCATACCTCCTGCCCCGATGAGATAGTTGGCTCACCCATGATTGGACAACACAGTGATAACAGTGAGCAAACCCGCGGGGGGGTGACTTGCCCATGATAAGAGCGCCTTTAGAGTGTACAACTATTCGCGCAGTAGTATCAAACAGTCCGCGCGCACGCCCCCTACTGCCGTGGACACCAGAGCAGCAAGCCTGCGGGAATCGGCGTCCGTTCTAAGGCTCATCGAGAAGGGCTTCCCGTCAGAACTGTTCCGTGCGTAAAGCTCGGCATGGAAGAAGAGAGGGCCAGGCGAGCAGGACAGGACCGTTGCCATGGACAACCAATAGTTTCTAAATTTTTTTAGTTTTCATTACACATATTTCTACTGGGGACGACGAATTATCACCACTGAAAGTATAAGCGCTGAAAGTAATATCAGGAAGTTTTGTCTTTTTTTGGGGGCTTGGGGCACGCAGAACGACTTGACAACGGAGGATAGCGCCATTTCACCGGAAGGACTCTTTGCAGCTTGGAATATATTAAGTTGTTGTTTTTGTTTGTCGTTATATATTTCTATAGAAGTGCCCTTATCAAAAGGTGCTTGTTTGAAGGGGTTATCACTGCCTTTTGTAACGCGGCGGTGATATTTTGGCGGCCTGGAAATATATCCTAGAAGCTTTGGTACTTTGTCAAGCTTCAGGTGATACATGATAGGAATGGAGCAGAAGAAGCGCAGCTCGGCTGGTGCACTGGAGGATGAACAGCCGGACCGGAAGAAACCCCTACTAAGCACTGATCGAAGCCATAAGGAGGAGGATGATGGTGCGACCAACGAGCCACTGGGTCCCTTATCTCAAGAAGACATAACGCAGTTTCAAAAGGAAGCCATCTTCAGGCAGATGAATGTATATAAGCGACAGTGTGATGTGTTGAGTTCGCAGATGAAGAAACTCGACACCCAGTATTCACGTCTACAAAGTAACTTTTCAACTCTGGATGTATGGTGGGATCAGCTGATTGATACTCTTGGAGGAGCTGATGGGGCGGGCGATATACCAAGCACTCTGATACTTCAGGCTGTAGAAGATAATTCCGAGGCGTTTGAGAAGATCTTGCTTTCAAAGAGCCAAAAGATCAAGTCGCGGATCGCCTCGTTGATTTCTTCAAAGGGCGAAGTATCGACCTTGCAGAAATCTGTCTCAGAGGTGTCCTTGAAGCTCAATAGGCTGAGGTCGGAAAATGACGCCCTCAAGCTCGATAACGAGGGACTGGGTCTACAGATCAAGGAGGTAACATCAAAATACATGGAGGCATCAAAGAAGTTGGATCGAATGCAGTCGCCGACAGTCGTAAGACTGGAGCGATACAACAAGGCAGAGAATACTGATGAGGTGAAGAAAGAGGAAGACACCGATACAGCTAGTGACGTAAACAAGGATGGCACTACTAATGGAGGAGAGAAGAACATTGCCAGTGCAAAGGAGTTGGAGGATGCAAAAAGTTCTCTATTGGAGTCCCAAGCGATTGTGGCAAAGCAGAAGCAGCAGCTTGATGAACAGGAGTCCCGAATCCAGGAGCTCAACGGCCAGCTGCAGAGTCTCTCTGCCCGGCTTCTATCACCTACTGAGGCAGATCTACAGGGAAGCGAAATATTTAAAAGTCTTAGACTAAGAAACAATGATCTATCTCAGCAGAATATGAAGCTGAGCAATGAAAATGATAAACTGCATTCGGAAAATTCAAAGCTGGTATTGGAACAGGAGGAGTATAAGGATCAGGTCAAGAATGAGTTTCAGACTAAGCGGGAGGACTTGGAGCAGCAGCTTTCCAAGGCGGAACAGGATGTTGCTCGAATAAGAGGGGCACGAGATGATTTAATATCAGAGTTGAATGTTAAAAAGGTAGCTGAGCATGATCGACACAAAAGCTTTGAGCAACTGCAGGAGCTGGTCAAGGTACGTGAGGCTCGTATAGAAACCTTGGAGCGGGAAATCACTCGCCTTAAAGATCAAGAAAAGGAGGATGACTCTGTTTCTCGAGCGACTGCAAATTTAGAGGGGGCAAGTGATGATGATTTGAAACAGCTCATCACAAAACTGCAGCGACAGAACGAGCGACTTTCACAGGAACTGCCTGGCCTGGAGCAAGCCTTTGCGAAAGCACATAAGCAGGCATCATCAAAGGCTTATGATACGGTCGAGCGAGAGGCAAAAATGAACAAGCTTGTGGTCGAAAAGACTAAGGCAGACGAAAAGTACTTTTCTGCAATGAGATCAAAGGATGCAGTCTCTGCAGAATGTCAAAGACTAAAGACACAACTAAGCAAGAGTGCTGAGCTGATTCAACAGCTCAAAGATCAGGAACGTTCGAAAACTAGCAAAATTACATTACTGCAGCGGCAGATCCAGGACTTGCAGCAGTCGCAGTCGCGAGTTGAAAAGGATCTACAGAGTATCAAACGCAAGGTAGCTGAACGAGATGTCAGAATCGATTCGGCATCTCAGGTCATCAATCGATTAAATTATGACTTGAAACAGAAGGATAGCTCAATCCGTTCAGAAACCGAAAAGAGACGCGATATGGAAATCCAGATCGAAAAGCTCAAGACTCAGGTCGAGGCCAAGTCCATGGTATCTTTCACGGGGACTAAAACTGAGATGGAAGAGCATCTTGAAGCGCTTCGATCTATTGCATTATGTTCGTTGTGTTCCAAGAACTGGAAAGATACTGCGATTAAAGTCTGTGGACATGTTTTCTGCAATGATTGTGCCGTCGACCGACTTAATGCACGCATGAGGAAATGTCCTAATTGCAACAAGCAGTACTCTCATAGTGATCTTCTACCTGTTCACTTGTAATTTCAATGACGTTCATTTAATAAAAATATTTAGAACATATAAGAGTTGTGTATTATTAATGATATTGACGAGTTGATGAGATTTACATGTGTGAAGCATTGGCAGTTGTCAGCTGCAGATTATGACGTTGTTTTATTTATGGTACGCTGCAGACTACACTAGTAGTATATTAATCACACCGTTATTCTCCACACTGTTTTAACATCTCGAGACCAGTCAACAAAAGATGTCTATACCATTTTTCTTCACAGTAGGGGGTAAGACAAGAAGACAAGTATTTAGTTGCTTTGAAATATTCTAATATCTGGTAGTTCAGGATTTCAACTCTGTTCTGGCAGAGTATCAGAATGATCGATTTTACTGCCCCCATTGCCATAACATGGCTGTAGTAGCCGAGAAGGAACGCAAATTCTTCACATTCTGTTTCGTGCCTATAATACCTATTGCTTGGGGCAAGCGCCTACACTGTACAATATGTAACTGGAATCAGAAAAGCAGCGACGAGGCTCTAGAAAACATGAAGAAGAACTTAGCAGGCGGTCGACCGGGATCCTGATCTGTAGGTGGTTCTCTTTTATGCATATACTGCCTTGATGGCATGATTCACTCGCTATATGAAGCAGGGTTCGCTTGCAAGAAGTGAGTCGCTTCGAGATCATATGTGACTGAGAAGTCGTATCGAGTGTAAATAAAACGAACACTAATATTTATAACATGGGCTATAGCAGAACGGCATTGCCGAACGGCGTAGACGTAATGCCAGTGTTGAAGACCCAGCTCTCTCTACAAGTGGACGGAAATCCACATAGCTGTACATGACAAGCAGCAATTAAGTAGCATCCTCGTTCTGGTTTTTTACCAACGAATAGATTCGATGCACGTAGTTTATTCTCAGGACAGGAATAAATAAGCATCTGCCTAGCTAAGACAAGAACCTGAACATCTGTCGTCGGATACTATAGCTCCACGGATTCAAGATTCGCAATTCAGGTCTTGAATTAACAAAAGATTGAATACCTGGCGCGCGTCAAACGCTTAGTGTCGTGAGAATCGGAAAGCCTGATCCGTGAAGTTCTTATCTGCAGCCAGTCAATGCCATGATCTCTATCGTTGTGCACTATATACTAGCTACAGAAAAGCTTTATTAACAAAAAAAAAGGAGACCCTTGGATGACAAATTTCCAAGCCACCACGGGCGCAGACTACTTATCCAGGCCTGAAAATAAGGTTCATTCGTTGCAGCTCATTAGCATCTGAATCTTACCACTGCATCTCCGCCGCTACGCTGAAAACACGGCCGAGAGGCACGAGTAAACTTGGATCTGAGTGCACCAACTCAGATACAACCCCATGCGGATCTTCAGATCCGCGATATTCCTTCCTATTGGCAGGAGACCATGACCTTGCTAAGCAAGCGATCCTTCGATCTGAAAGGCTATTTGCGTTCGATCCTCGGCTTGTGGAGAGATAAAGTTTTTTGGGTGTAAAAGGATGTGTTTGTAGAAGGCGTTACAAGAAACCTAAACTTCTAAGCAGCACGACGACATCTGCAGTTGTTCGATATGAACCTCGATGATCCCTGGGTAGTCCATGCCATAGTAGTAGTAGGGCCTGTAGATAGAGAGCCGTAGCTTCCCATTCAAAAATGAGGAGCTCCTACCTAGGACAACCCTAAACCTAGTGCCACCCCTCCGATCTATTGCTCTATTAGGGACTATCTCTGCGCTAACGTCAAAAGAAACTTTGGGTCCCCGTACGTCAAATTTCCATCAAAATGTGCCTGCCTGGACTGGCTGGACCGTTGGCTATGTGGTATATATGCTGGTAGCAGAAGCCCGCACGCTCTGCTAGGACTTCCCACCTGTATATATATATTTATATATATTGTCTGACTTGTCTTGGAGGAGTATTTGTGTTTATTTTATTCTACTGGGCAGTTTCCAATCATAGTTTCTTGTCATCTCAGTCGTTTTAGCATAATTCGATCGGGGCTGTTTCGGTTTCAGACCTTATACTTTGTACCATAATAATAATAGTAATAATAATATTAATATTAATATTATTACTACCAAGCAATATGGGAGTGCCAGAAGAAATATCCCCTGCTGTGGTAGGCGATGATGTATATATGATGAACGACAAGGCTCAGGAGGTTGAGAAGTACGGACAGACCAAACGGGCTCTGAAATCAAGGCATGTTCAGCTGATTGCACTGGGTGGTTGTATTGGCACGGGTCTTTTTGTGGGCTCGGGTGCGATTTTGTCAAACTCTGGACCAGCATCGCTCCTGCTGGCGTACCTGATCATGTCATTTGTCATTTGGACTGTGATGAATGTGTTAGGAGAGATGACTACGTATCTGCCTGTTGCTGGTGCATCTGCGCCTATGTTTATTGATCGGTTTGCAGATGAGTCCTTGTCATTTGCTGCAGGATGGAACTATTGGTATGCTTATGCATTTCTAGTCCCCTCGGAGATCACAGCCGGCGCTATTGTGATTGAATATTGGACAGAATCAGTTCCGACAGCGGCCTGGATCGCCATTATTCTGGGCACTATAGTGCTGATGAATGTTTTCATGGTGCGGATTTTTGGCGAGGCAGAGTTTTGGTTTGCGTCTATAAAGATTATTACCATTATTGGTCTTATTATTGTCGGTATTGTGATATTTTTCGGTGGTGCACCGACTCATGATAGACTAGGATTTAGATACTGGAAAGATGGACTGGCATTTCATGAGTACATTGTTGATGGAGCTTCGGGTAGGTTTTGTGGGTTCTGGAATGCTATTGTGCGATCTGGGTTTTCATTTATCCTGTCTCCCGAATTAGTAACAATCTCTGCTGGAGAAACTGAAGCGCCGAGAAGAAATATCCCCAAGGCCACTCGGCGTTATATTTATCGACTACTCTTTTTTTATATTTTTGGATCTCTAATAATTGGCGTTATTGTATCAAGTCAAGACCCCCGACTGTTGAATGCAATCTCTAACGGCTCAGGCGACGCCGCTGCGTCGCCGTTCGTGATTGGAATTCAGAATGCTGGCATTCCGATTCTTAACCATATTATTAACGCAGCAATCCTGACTTCGGCATGGTCATCTGGAAACTCGTTCCTATTTGCGGGCTCACGTACACTGTATTCGCTGGCGGTAGAAGGACAGGCTCCAAAGATCTTCAAGTACTGCAATAGATGGGGTGTTCCTTGGCCTGCAGTCTTGATGACTGCTGCTGTGGCATGCTTAGCATTCCTGAATGTATCCTCATCATCTGCTAATGTCTTTACTTGGTTTACTAATCTCTCCACTGTGTCCGGCTTCATAGCCTGGATCTGTGTATTGATTGCTTATCTTCGTTTCAGGAAGGCAATGATTTTCAACAACATCTTGGATACTTTACCATTCAAGACATCGCTCCAGCCATATGCTTCTTATGTTACTCTGGTCTTTATCTCTATTGTAACTTTGACAAATGGATTCAATGTGTTTGTAGGCGGGTCTTTCAACGCGTCAAACTTTGTAGCCGCCTACATCACGCTACCAATCTTCCTGATACTTTATGCTGGACACAAGCTCTATACTGGCAACTGGAAGCTTTTCAAGCCAATAGAGCTTGTTGATGTAACCAGCGGACTACAAGAAGCAGAAGCCTTAGAGCGAAGTTTCCCGGAACGAAACCCACGCAACTGGCTCGAAAGACTATGGTTCTGGATAGCTTAGGTCACTTCTCGTTCCTTCAATAGTATATCTTGTTTTTATTTCTTTGCATTTACAGTTGTTATTATATTTACTCTCTTATAAACAGAAGGCCCCTTTTTCACATGTCAAAAGTTTGATGAGACCCGAGGCCACGGTGGACGGAGAAAATCACATTCACTTTTTTTTTACTTTTAGCTATCTTAGCAATAATAAAAAGGCCTGCCAGCGCCCATCCTCCACACAGACATATCCGGTAACCTCACACGACCATTAACCACAGTGGTAAAAAAACGTTTTTGACTTTCATTTAAATATTTCAGCACTTCTTTTTTGAATTTATAGTGCTTTCCAGGGCGTGAGACTCTCGGCGTCGACATATAAGAAGTATTTGGCATTTTCATAAAGCATCTGGGTCCACTCATGCAACATTCTCCAGTACTTGTACAAACCAGGCAGAGCCCGGGGATGTATTCTCAGGAGTCACAGTCCGTAGGGCACAAACCCATTGGACTACGACAACCACTATTTGCAATGGACCTGAACTTAAACGTGTCTCTCAAGTCGAAGGACCCGTATGCACCGGTTAAGGAGCTCGTGTACAAGATTTTCGACCACCGACCTAGTGATGATAAGGATGAGGACGACGTTCTGGAGATTGGCGAGTTGAAGGGCGGCATTACGAATGTCTTACTGAAGGGGGTATATTCAAACGGTATCGTGGAGGAAAAGTTTCTTGTGCGAGCGTATGGTAAGGGCACGGGAACTATCATTGACCGTGACCGTGAGTTCGCGACCCACCAGCACCTGTACTCTCATGGCCTGGCGCCTGAGCTGTACGCAAGGTTCGGCAACGGGCTTATATATGGGTTTATCCCCGGTAGATCGGTTCATTACACGGAACTCTCAAACCGAGAAATCATGAAGGGCATTTCGAATCGTCTGGCACAATGGCATGTCATACTGGACCAGAAGGCGATCGAACACAGTATCAGGGCAATAAACCCTTCTAGTTCCAGATTATCGTCAAATATCTGGGATCTACTCGAGAAATGGATAAATACTATCCCATCGGGGATATTTAAAGTTACAGCTAGTGATTTGAAAAAGGAGCTCAGTTGGATTAAGAAAACGATCGGAAACCGCGGCGGGCCCGTGGTTGTCGCTCACTGTGATCTATTATCAGGTAATGTGATTGTGCCTCAGTCCTGGAAAGCTGACGAGACGACTCTGGAAGATACTGCTGGTTCAACATATGAGCCTTCGGAGCTGGTGACATTTATTGATTACGAGTATACTATGCCTGCGCCGCGCGCGTTTGACATTGCTAACCATTTCATGGAATGGCAAGGGTTTGATTGCAAGACAGAGTTAATCCCTGAGCCGCGTCTGGATAATCCAGTTCTACGTGAATGGGCCCTACACTACTTATCTGCCATCAACCACTACTCATCAAATTCCAACACCAGCGCTAACAGTAGCAGCAGCAACCAATCAATACTGCACACCCAGCAGATTGACGCTGGAATTGACGTGGTATCGGCAAGTTTCAAGGATATGCAGGTTGAAGTGAGTGCGCAGGAGATTGACGAGTTGATCAGCGAATTATTGGCATGGTGGGGGATGCCCGGATTCTATTGGGGAATCTGGGCCGCCATTCAATCCGCCATTAGTGACATCGACTTTGATTATGCTTCATATGCACAATCTCGCATTTCAGAGTACTTTACTTGGAAGAAGAGCTTTGAATCAAAAAATTGATACATATGCTAAATCTCAGCTGAAGTTTAACAAACAAATAAACATATGAAAATAAACACCATATTATGGCAATTTTTTTTATCTATTCTATACATTATTAATGTTGACTCATAACTTTCATCAGTCCCTCTGCTGTTGTGAGGTCCTTCAAATCCATTGATGCTCGCACACTTTCGATGGATTCTCGAGGCGCTGCCTGCTCCATCCGTAGTGAACGGCGTACAACGTCAAGCGAGTCTCGAGCAGCAGATGACCGCCTGCGATAGTATCCAATTGTATGCCCAGCAGCAGCCCGTGTCTCATCGAGCGAATCCAACGGCATCACTTCATCCATGGCAGAGTTGCCTGCAGTCGAATTGGCATCAAGGTTCCATTCCTCTGTGCCCAGCTGCTTGTTGCCAAAGCTGATATAGTCTGGGACATACGACATCCGATGTCCGGTGACAGGAACGTGCTGAGTCGTAGTCTGCGTTGTAGTACCAACCAAAGGCGACACTAGCCTCTGTTCGTCCTCTTCATCTTCATCAATTTCCTCGCCATCCTTGACGAGATGATCATATTCACCCAACTGCCAAAGTTCACGCACAAGATCAATATCCTTCGGCGAGAAAATCTTCTGCGAACACAAGTACGCATAATGAGGTATCAGACAAGCCACTACACCAAGTAGAACCACCGCCCAGTAAAACAGAGCTCCAAACATTTCTCGTGCCAGACCATAGATCTCTCCAGAATATGTAACACTCGAATATACTCCTGTCCAAAAGTAGACCAGCAGAATACTGATGGCTCCAATCAGAAGAGAGAGCCAATCCCATCGATATTGATTTGACAAAACATACAAATTGCACGAGATTACTGCAATACAACATACTGCCAATCCCATCCAGAATCGGTGATTCAAAGGTTGCCCACTTGGGCCTTCAAATATACCAAAACTATATGCAAAGTACGGGAAAAAGAAGGCAACAAATGATTGGTACAACCCATCAATCATATAAATCCAAAACTTCTTTTGCGTCCAGTTCAGCCGAAGTATACCCCGCTTATACAGCTGAGGCACTGCAAGCGATACCTGGTCACTTACATCCTGATCCAGAACTCCCATAAAGATAACCGGAAGAGAGGTAAATGCCAAGTTGAAAAACATGACATAAGTATATTCAAAAAGATAGGCACCATCAAAGTTGGAAAAGATTCCATACCAGTACAGTGCTAATGTAAACACAACATTCTTGTAAAAGAAATTTGGAATCATTTCGGCCAATCGGTTGTAAGACCACCTACCATGCACCAGAAGAAGACGTGTCAAGAATCGGAACTGTCCAATAGCATAGTCTGACGACATCACAGCCTGTCGACCCTCCTCACCTGCAATACCGACACCTACGTCAGCTTCCTGGATCATGGCGACATCATTAGCACCATCACCAATACTTAGAGTCATAACCTTGAGAGTGCTCTTAACCAGTCGTACCACTGCAGCTTTCTGTGCAGGACTGACTCGGCAGCACAACACAGACTTGCACTGCTTACACAGCAGCAGGAACTTTGTCCTGATATCATCATCCAGAGCAAGCTTAAGCGTATCTCCATCAATAACTACCGCAAATCTGCCAGATGGTGGGGAATGATCCAATCTGGCCTTTTCTAGTTCTTCTTCATCGCTGCCAGTTATGTTAAAGTACTTCTCCAAATACTCTGTGAGTAGGCGCTCAGTAGAAGCCTTCGAGTTATCATCAACTCGCAATACCAACAACTCCATGGTATTGTCCAAAAGATTACATGAAAACCCAATATTAATTGCAGTCTCCACTTTATCACCCGTGAGAACCCAAAGTTTGATTCCAGCATCAGCAAGCAGGGCAATAGAATGAGGTACACCATCCTGCAATCGGTCTTCAATAGCAGTACCCCCCAGCAGTGTCATTTCGCACTCAATGGAGCTAGCAACTTCTTCCATCTTCTCTTCTCTATTTGTGATAGATGCAGCAGCTACCTCATGCTGACGATTCCAGTCATTGTATTCCTGAATACTAAGCTCTCGTTGGGAAATGCACAGTGTTCGTAGACCCTCATTCGCAAATTGCTCCAGATGCAAAGCAGTCTCTTGGCGAAGTTTTTCCTGCTCTCCAGCCTTTAGTCGAGAATATATAACACTATCGGCACCCTTACATATTAAAACAATCTTCTCTTCGCCCTCAACAAGACCAACCATTTCATTAGGACCTTTAAACTTGATAATGGCACTCATTCTCTTTCGGGTAGAGTTGAACTCTAGAGTATTCAAGATTTGAAATTCCTGCTCCTCACCCTGCACATTTAGAATAACACCCCGCTGAGTGCGTTCCACAAAAGAAAATCCCATATCTCTTGCAGTAGCCACTAGAGCAGCCTCATCGGGAGATTGTGCTTTGAAATCTTGGCGACCAGGATACTTAGTACTTGGCTCAGTAATCACAGAATGGCATAATGCCAAAGCCAGCATGAAATGCTGATTAGCCAGCTTTTGCTCTTTGCCAATCTCACCATTCAAGTCCCGCACGAATTGAGAAGACACAAATGTGACTTCATCCTCAATCATCTGCGAGTTTTCGTCAATTGACCTCAGCTGCTGAATCATTGTTGTCTTATCATTAGCGATTTCAGTGCGCATACGGCCGCCTTCTTCATCAACATCAATACCCTCACGTTTCCTGAGACCCGCCAATGCTTCAGTATAAGCCTTACCATAAGCCATGCCATTTATAGTACACTTCTTGAACTCCATAACATTCTGGGTCAGGGTACCAGTCTTGTCTGAAAATATATACTCAATCTGGCCAAGATCATCAGAGATATTCCAAGACTTTGGAGTGCACGGATAATCTATAGGCTCGTAATACAGGAAATAATCGCTGTAAATGAAGAATGCCTGAATCGTCTTGATTATTTCAATAGAGATGTAAAGCGAGATCGGCACCAATGATTGATAGAGAATTACTGCAGCCCAGAACGTTACCAGACCATTGACTGGTGCAGTTCCTCCAATCATTCCAAACTCAAAGAAATCAATTGAGGAATTGCTCTTTGAAAAAACAATTCCATTGACCAAGCCAGACGAAAAACACAAGATAAACAAGAGTCCAAAGTTAAACAGCACGCTAGTGTTCAATTCTCGAGAAATTTGACTTCGCTTTGTGGGTGTGAGGCCAGCATTGAGCATGATTTTAGTATCTACTCCAGTAAAGAGCACAACTCCAATTGCCCACTCAGTGTTTCGCAGGGTACATCCTCGCAGGAGGACATTGTTGATGGAGATTGGTTCTGAGCGCACCACAGAATCGTCAACTACTGCATTCTTGTAATTCATGTCAGACTCATACCACTTGGCAACACCATTATACGAATACAGATTCGGTAATGGCCCCTCAGACTCGATCCAGAACTTGGAGCACTCACAGTCAAGAGCGTGTTTGATACCTTCACCACATTTCAAAGCCTGGCGCACCTTGAGATTAGTCTCACCATCGAGATTCTTTGTTTCTACGTAGCACGCACCATCGGCATCTGACGTGGCTAGAATGACAATATCTGCGGGGATTTCATCATTGTTTCTGATACGAACAAAATCACCCACTCGCACATTTTTCCAAAAATTGCGCTTGAACTTGGCCTTCCCAGGCGTATGCCGGCTGTAGTCCAGTACGGAGGCTGTGCCACTGGAGAGACTCTTACTCCCATCACCATTATCCAGAGACTTTTGCTGACCGTCTTCAAACGGATTCGCAGAGACCTCGAACTTATTATCGGGCGCACCCATTGAATGCCTAGTATACACAGAATTAACAGTCATAGTAGCTGTCAGCTCATGTCCAAACTCCTCTTTATTGGTAACAGAATCGCTATCATCTTGGACATCCTTGGACTTATTGGCCTTTCTGTTCTTGGCTGATTGGGCCATCCTCATGATCAGCCTTGTATTTGCCTTCTTAAACCGCCGCCACAGGGAGATATTCTCATCAGTGACGTTGAAATTATGACAGTATGCTAGTATCTCTGTAGGAGTATTGTTGAGCTCTAAATCCAGTAAAGTCCTTCTGTAGTCCTCAATTGCATCTTTCACAGCTGTAATGCAAACAATAACTATAATCGGCACTGCAGCCAGTCCAGCACTGCTAACGCCAAATATTGGAAATGCACCAAGGATAACAATAAATAAGAAATAAATATTCGCAATATTCTGGAACTGGAAAAATAGATTCTTTGGTATAAATGACAAGGGCGTGTATTTTGTAGTTCGGATCTTGTTTCGAGCATATTCAGTAAAAGGTAATCCGGTGTCTTCAGCAACCATATCTGGCGGCAGGGGCGTGTTGATGTAGATTTTTCGGCCCCGGGCCAATGCTTCTTGTTCAGACAGATCCTCTGCAGACCCATTTGGCATGCCATCTCCCAGCCGTGGAGTACCAGGGTCATGATGATGGCCATGATGGTGCGAGTTACTTCGCTTAAATATTGACTTTGACCGTTTTGGCGGTCTACCCTTTTTATGTCGCTGAGTACCCCACCTGTGTCTTTTCATAACAGATGCATGCCTAGCTACTTCGTGGTCCTCGTCTCCATTTATGCTTATATCCTCGAACTCCAACTGTGATGACGACTTCGGCACATCAAAATGCAGATTACTACTGCCGGGGCGACCATCTGCTGCAGCAGCCGCCGACGAGGCAGATACAATTGACGACGTATCAGATAGTGTCGGAGACGCAACAAAAGAGATGTGCTTCTTCCTGCTATTGGGGCTGCCTGACGATAGGTAATGCGCGCCGAATTGCGGTGAGGTGGGCGACTTGATATGCGGTGTTTCATGTTCTATGTTCTCAGTGCCAGAGCCGTCGATGGTTATATGCGGAGAAGTGTCATATTGAGAGAACTCAAAAGCGTCGTCTACTGGAACTGACAGCGGTCGAATATCGTGCTGACGTCGTTTCGACAGCTGTCTCCTGGACCCGGATCCTGTTGCAGGCAATGGCTCGGGCTCATTGAATGGGTTATTGCTGTTAAGCGTCGGTGACGAGGAGGGTTCGTCGCTCATGCTTATATAGTCATAAAGTAGTCCCCGTTAGGTTCAACTGCGCGCGCGCACGTATATCCAAAAGAGAACCCCTATAGTAATAATCCAAAACCGTTCTCGCTCTCCCAAAAAAAAGCCTGCTATATCCAAAATGACGTTGCGCACAAAACTTCGCACAAAACTTTAAGCTTTAAGCCCACTGCTGCTGCTGCTGGTCAGTTGCAAAATTCACACGCCTCAAAATGTAGCGGGTAAAATTAACTTACAAATACCCGGTTCCGGACCTTGAACAGCCAATCCACTGTAAGCTCGCACCAACCTGGGCAAAATAATAGTCCTGCTAGCACTAACAGGGTCTTAATCCCTTTCTAAGTGTTCCAATGTGCAAATGAGGATTGCCCTTGGGGTTTCAAACGAGTGAAATCAAACTTTCAATAAAAAGATGTTGCGTTGGTGGTGGGAAGAAAAGAAGTGTCTGCCACCCCCCCTGGATTTAGTTAGGACCTCCATGGGAATGTGAGCACTGTAGGAAAACCCTGACCGCCGCTCTAGACGCGCGTTGACGCGTGCGCTTTGCATTACATCTGACATATTTTCATATTAATAGCTTGTTTAACATGAAACAGCGTACTAAGTAGCTACATGCTGCTGGTGCTGGTGCTTCTCCTGGTGCACCAGCTTAGTTATTATATACCGCCCTGATTGACAACTTGCTTTACAACTTGTGCTTCAAGACCTGCTCGTATGCATCCTGAAAGATTCGCTGAGCACCAGTCTCCACTATATCACCATGGCAAGTGATGATTCGTTGAATATCCCACGAGGCAATGGCACTTAGGCCATTCTGCGCCTCGGCCAGCTTGTGTTTATTGACCATGGAATTGCCTATTCTCTTGGACAGGGCACTCTCGGCCCCAAGATAGTGGGTAATGTAGGACAGACCCCACGTGGGACTGATCCCAGTGCCTTCGTATTGCTGCTTGCAGGGCATGTTGCCTACGACATCAGCCACAATCAAAGACTTTGAGTTCTTATGGAAGAACGCCAGCTCTTTGTTCTTGTGGTATGGCAGGTACACCACGTCAAACACACTAAGCAGATCTTTAGGAAGAACCGCTGAGCCCAAGAGCTTATTTCCATCTTCCTTCTTAAGCGCATACGCGACTGTGATTCCATCCTTGGCCTTCTTCTCGGCCAGCAACTCGGGCCCCACCAGCTTTGCATCGGGGAACTCCTTGACCCATGAATCAATCCCCAGCGTGTGTCTAGAGTTGGACGCAATCAAGTACTTGATATTCGGCTTGGATGCATCTGGGTCCTCACCCAGAGTGATCAGAAGACTCTTTGCTTCGGGCCCCCAAGGAATAGCATTGAACACGGCAATTGGGTTCCCAGGCCCTTCCAATTTCACTGCAGTAGCTCTTGTCCCCAGGTGAAGAAACCCCCCAATGATGAAAGGACAGCCATGAACAGCGACCCCGGGCGCAATAAGCTTAGAAGAACCTCCAATAGGATTATAGTAGCCCATTATTCAGTCAAATACAGTGAAAAAAATCTTAAATGATGTGAGTTACAAGATCAAGTAAGAGGAAATACGAGTAGGCGCTAAGAAAAAAATGTACGGGGCTGAAGCAGCATGTTGCTTGCTCCTAGAGAGAAAGAGATAGAGAGAGAGGGGGCGGGGGGTGCCCAGTAGGTGCCCAGTAGAAGACCAAGAGCGCACTGTGTACCTAAGAGGAAATTTGACCACTGAAAAAGTCTAATTAGCTCCTACTACAAAAGTATATAAAGCGGCCTGCAAGCACAAAGGAAAGAAATATAAATTATATATATATATATATATATAGAAGTTCAAAAACAAAAAGCCGACAACAGAAAACCTAGTTTAGACAACATGCTAAGCACTCCTCCATGGCGCAACAGAGACATAATCCTCCAAGGCTACACACGAAGATTAGTATATGATTTTACCTCCAGTACGTCCTTCTCCTTCTTAGTATAACTTACAAGGCTGCACAGTATCCCGAGCCTCCACTCTGGGGCTGTTGCTGAACATAGACTGGCTGCTGTTGCTGGCCATAGCCTTGCTGATATCCGCCCTGCTGGGGGTATCCTCCTTGCTGATATCCACCCTGCTGGGGGTATCCCTGTTGGTATCCTCCCTGCTGATACCCGCCCTGCTGAGGAGGATAGCCGCCTTGTTGAGGATAGTATCCTCGCTCGCCAGTACCGCCCTGTTCCTGGCCCTGGTGGCTTTGAGGAGGTGCTCCTGGTGGAGGCTAGAATCGGTTAGTATGCGCGAAATCGGCACTTGTCCAGGTGTTCCATCATCCAATCTGTGATATCTTATCGCGTGTTTTCTTTGTTGTTACTCCGATCTTGGCGATGACAGCAGCCACCAACTTCTTCAAAGCCACCACCGTTGTCGTCTTGGTGTACCTGCATTCGGCAGATGACTCGGCAAGAATCACGAAAAGATGAAAGACCCGGGAACCCAAGTGGTTTCAGCGACTGGTCATCGACTACTTACTCCTTGATTGTAGTAATCCTTAGCACTCATAGTAATAGGCGGCTGTTTTGTTATATTAGTTTTGTTTTTGGTTGCTGTTGAATGGCTCTAGAGGGAAAAATGCGTGGGATGACACTAACAAATCTATTTTTTTTCTGTGATTTGGTGCCTACGGCGCGCAGTGTCTTGCGAGGTTTTCCACTCACGCGTGGAGTGGAGTATCAATAAGAGAGGCTACAAGCCGAGTTTTGGTGCAGCCCCACGGGGGGAGTCTGGGACTCCAACGCGAGAATTGGCAGGTAGGAATGACTTGCTATGTAAACAGAGTCTGAAATACACCTTCATCCACTATCTCTTCGGCTCATTTAATAGAGTTAACAAGTCGTAGTTTGCAGAACGATTCATCCAGCGTCGAAGCCGCGCCCGCCGCATGCACCTCGACGATCTACTAGCTGACTGCGTGCCGATCATATTGTATTGTATGGATTGACTATGCTCTTCGATAGGCACTTTCAAGATGAGGCAATAGCAGAAACTATAGTGCAGTTGACTGTGAATGCGTGGGGCGTAAATGATGCTCGTGGTCCTAAAATAGATGAATCCGGGGCAGAGAGGAGCAGCTGACGGTCCAGATCCCAGCCTAACTGACGCTTCATCTACTATGATACACGACGACCAGTATCAAAAAGCGAAGTTGGGCACAGGATACTATATAAATATATAATACTACCAGCTTGGTTGGCTGGCTGGTGGTGTCTGTAGGTCAGCCGAGATCCAGGGGGATGAAGCATGATGTTTTGATCCGCATTCTGTGCCGCTTCTCACGCTAAAACAAACAATACATCTCCAACCACTCCTAGCTGGATGTCTACGCAATGGACTTTGAACTAGCGCCGAGCGTGGTAGCAATATCTCCAGAGGATGTTAGATTCCCAAAACTACCAAACTCGCTGGATTTCGACGACCTCGTGTTTATTATTGCGTCATGCATCAGCAATGCCATTGATTCCCCGTACTCTGAAAAGCAATTGAGCGGAAGCTCGCTTTCGACCCTGATGATCAGGCCTTTTGTGCTGTCATTGATAAACCCTCCTCGTGAGGTGTCAGACGAGCCGTATACTTTTGATGACCAGCACCCTGGTATTGTCACTGCGCTCATGGTCGTTAGGCAGGAGTTCATTGACAATATATACATGGATGATATTGTGACGGGATATATGGAGCGTGGAGTGTGCAGAGCGCGCTCGAGTGCAGCTGAGCTTATTGCGACGCGATTCTTATACTATATACCTACTGATATGGACCGGATCAAGGTACTTACCTATGAAGCAAAGCCATCTCAGAACGTGAGTCTGCCACCACGGCCCACTAGTGGTAGTGGGGACCCTCAGGAAATCACTCCCCTGATACACCGAGACACTACTGCCTCGTCTCTGGCAGGCACATTTGTTTCAGACACTCAGAATGAACTCGACCGTAACAGCTTCATTGATGTTGAGCCGTACCATGGTCGCTCCGCTCTAGAGATTGCTGTTAAGGGCACAGCAAGAAAGTTTCTTTCCGCTGGACCTGTCGAGTCTGTTCTTGCACGCATATGGAGTGGTAAAATAGTATTCTGGGATGAGATTACTACTGGATCAACAAAGACTGCGAAATTATATATGCATCCGTTGTCATCGGCCGTTGAGGGCTTTGACGACAGCAGCAGCCGATCAGAAGAAAAGCTCGACATTTATGCTAGACTCCGTGTACCTCGTTACAGAGTGTTTTTCATGATGGCAAATTACGCAGTCATGCTCTTGTTGTTCTACGGAGTGCTATACAAGTCAGCAGCAAATGAGTCCCATGTGAGCTGGCTTGAGGTTCTATTGCATATCTGGTTTGCAGGATTTGTCGTTGACGAAATCATGCAGGTACGTGAGTCAGGGTCAATTGAGAATTATGCTGCCGACTTTTGGACCTGGATGGATCTCTCTATTATTATTCTCTATGTATCATTTTTTGCATTAAGAATAGCTGGCCTCGTTCTGCACGATCCCGACCGCACCTCGCTTGCTTTTGATATTCTATCACTAGAGGCCCTTCTTTTGGTACCTCGGTTTTTTTCATTTTTGTCTGTATTCCCATACTACGGTACTTTACTACCGTGCCTTAAGGAATTGAGCAAAGAGTTTTTCAAATTTCTTACTCTGATTGTCATTCTATATTTGGGCTTCTTTTCCACGTTTTCATTTCTAGGGCGAGGGAAATTCTCGGTGAATCAGATGTCATGGCTCCTGATTCGTGTATTTTTTGGCTCATCGTACGCAGGCTTCGATGCTGCACCTACTATTTCAGAGCATTTTGGATTACCACTCATGTTAATTTTTGTTGTTCTCACCAATATCGTTCTAATCACCGTCCTGGTATCTATTCTGTCTCAAAAGTTTGGTGTAATGATGCATAATGCTCGTGAGGAGTATGTGTTGATGTTCGCTTCGACAGTCGTTGAAGCAATCACAACCTCTGATCGAGTTACTTACTTTTATCCACCCCTGAACATCATTGGGCTCCTTATTAGACCCACACGGGTACTGCTTAATCATGATCAGTACCGCCAGCTGCGTGTATGTGTTTTAAAGATAACTCACTGGCCGTTTGCGTTGTCTGTTAACCTCTATGAAGTGGTTTCTGCTTTATATGCTCGGCATCAGCATCGAAAACTCTCAAAACGGCGTGCAAGTGGTATCAGATACTCGAGCGAAGATCACAACTCAGATATTGAGCATGGCAGACTCGATCCTTTTACTGCAACTGCCACATCAGTAAAGTTGCAAACTTCCATCCCTCCTCATAAGAAAACTTACATCTTCCGCAAGAAAAAGAAGACGCAAACTAGTTGAGTCTTTTTTTCGTTTCATTTCACTTTATTTTTTTGCGCTAACTAAATAACAATCGAAATCGTTTATCTACATAAATAATCAATAAAAAAAGAGCGTGGTGCTGCATCCATCACGCATGCTTAAATAAATTTGTTTGAACCAAACCCGCCTGGAGGACCACTTGGGGGATCCCACCGGGCCCCAGGAGGTCGTGATAAGTCTGGTTCAGGGCGACGGCCCTGGCCACGGAATAGAGGATGGTCAAAGGTAGGGTGCATTCCCTGATGAGGACGCGAGGGAGACCCTCCGACTCCTCCTCCTATGAAGGGCTGCATTGGAGGATTTGGCCCAATACCTGGTGGGTATAAATCATCCTGTCCAATTGGCACAAACGGTAGAGACCCACCAGAAGGCCTGAACTGCCCTGAGCTGCCCATCTCGTACTCGTCCTCGAACCCGGGTGGCAGATTTGGATCCCGAGATTGGCCAGGATCCAAGACACTCGAGGCGGGAGCTGGAGTGAATATATCGGGAGTGTTATCCCTTGAGGTACTTTGAGACTGCGATGAAGATTCCTGTAATGCAGCTCGAAGACTCGACGTCTCAGATTCCATTGGTGGAGGCACCAGGTCGTCGGTTTTGCTCCTTTTATTCAGCTGCAAATGATCGGCAATATGAGTATTCAGTTTGGCGGCTAACGATTCAATGACAGTGTCTGAGATGTACACATTCTGAAGCTCTTCAGAGCCATCGGGCCGGCTGAAGCATGCCTGATTTACATAGCTGTTAAGATCCAGTTTGAGACTGGCGTGTTTGCCACCACAGAGGGCTGTAATTACCACTGATCCACTGCCCAGCCTGCTAATCGTCAATTCAAGTGGGCCACCATCGACTCTGTAAACAAACGAAAAGTAATTCGGCGAAGACTGCTTCCACCGCTCATCCAGCTTATCATCTTTTATATTCTCATCTTTCTTGTCGCCTGAAGTGAATCCGACAAATTTATAGCCTGACAATATAGCCCAGCTATGGACAGCAACTGCGAGAGCTTCAATTGGCGTGCTCAACTGAGACAGGGCCGACTCTTCATCGTCGGCCAAGCTAGCCTGAATTGCCTTATACAAATGGCATGCACTCATCACAGGACGTATTTTATGTTAATCTTTTGGTGGTCTTTCCTATATGTTTTGAAATCACACCTAGCAACGACGGCGGTTGAGAAGGCCCGGGTCATGGCACTTTTCTCCCAGGCACCAGCACCGCACGCACCACGCAACACCTTCTGCGGGCCACCGCGTTTGCGCGCATGTACAAAAACATCGCGCATGCCTGTGACTGTTGGTTTTTAAGCGCTGATAAATAGATTTACAGGGGACAGACCACCCCCCAGTCTTCGCTGTAGATGCTGACCCATGATACAAGCTCAGTGCACTCGGCCAGCAGCCAGCGGCCGCAGTGGGTTGGCCAGCCATCTGTGAGGGGCTCGTCTGAGTTGATGAAGATGTTTCTACTGACCATTTGTGTAGCTGGACTACAATTCACCTGGATAAGTACTATTAGCGCGTTATATTAAAGATGCAAACAAAACTAATTAAGATATACGGAGTGGAAATGTCATATGTCAATGTATACCTGCTGTCATTAGGGATGACAAAGTCATTGCTTTCAATAATGTGGGTAGTTGGGCCCCTCTCTGGACTAGTGATGCAGCCATTAATTGGAGTTCTTTCGGACAATTCAACAAATAAATACGGCCGGAGAAGACCGTACATGGTAATTGGGTCTGTTATAGTGTCAATTGGGCTATTAGTGATGGCCTGGGCAAAGGAGATTGTGGGGATTTTCCGGTTTCCAGCTGAAACAGACAAGATTTTGACTTTGACTTTGGCAACCTTGGCGATCTTTTTGACTGATTTCTCTATAAATGCTGTTCAGGCCTGCTGTCGGGCTATCATTGTCGATACCTTGCCGTCTCACCAGCAGGAAACCGGCAATGGCTGGGCGGGAAGAATGATAGCAGCAGGACATCTCTTAGGATACGGCCTGGGCAGCCTGGATCTGGTATCTTTACTGCGAGGAGTTTTGGGAAACACGCAGTTAAAGTCACTGTGCGTTGTTTCGTCCTTTGCTCTGATGCTCACTGTTGGTATAACATCAGCGGCAGTTACAGAACGGGTCTTGATGAAATCCTTCGAGGGTGACGAGAAGCTCGGTGCATTCGGACATCTTCATCATGTCTTCTCGACTTTATTCGACACAATAAGAGATCTCCCAGTGCGCATTTCTCTTATATTCAAAATCCAATTTTTTGCCTGGTATGGGTGGTTTACGTTTCTATTTTATTCATCGACTTGGGTTGGTGAAGTGTACATAAAGTACGGTGGAAGTGATTCAAATGTGGGCAAGTCGGGCGACTATGTTGGCGACATTGCACGAGTTGGATCTATGTCATTGATGGTATTCTCAACGGTCTCATTAATATCCTCTTTGGTATTGCCAGAGCTTATTCGTCGTGGAAAGGCTCCTCCTGGCCGTCGGGTTTTGTCTGGTGCTCGAAGTAGCACTCCAACTCACTCTGGTCGTTCTTTGACGCGTATTCCTGGGTTTATAACGAGAAAGTTACTTATGTGCTTCAAGCTAATACTAGTACCTGTCTTTAATCTCATGAGGTGGCCGATTTTGAAGTATAATATTGGGCTTACTGATTTGTGGATGATTTCGCACGTTGTCTATGCTATTGCTGTATCGTTATCTGGGCTTGTAAGGTCATTGGAACAGGCTACAGTGGTTGTAGGCTTTTGCGGGTTTTCTTGGGCAGTGACGGCATGGGCACCGTTTTCCCTGCTCGCAGAGGAAATCTTACTTCTAGGTTATGAGCCTGTGAATGTTGATTATGAAACTCAGGATTTTGAGGACCAGATAGATGTGGCACCTCCGTCTGCGCCAGGGAGTTCAACTTACCACCGTGCAAGTACATCACTCTCTGAGGCTGAGTTTTACAGGTCTCTGGAGGTGACGACCACAGGAGAGCGCAGTGGGGTGTATCTTGGAATACACAACGTTTCAATTACAGTCCCACAGCTAATATCCACATTTGTCTCCTTTGTGATATTTTCTGTCGCGCAAAATAGGTCGTCATCCGATGGCGAGCTTGGGAAGCGTAGCAGTGCTGCAGGGATCCCAGCAGAGGGAAGCGACGGCGGTAGTACTATAGCGATTACACTTCAGCTTGGGTCAATAAGTGCACTTATAGCGGCCTACCTTACTTACCGTCTCAAAACCCTCAAATCATACGATGAGCTCAGATAGTAATTGTTGGCAACGTTTCTCAGACCCGAAGGAATTCGATGAGACAGGTATGCAAAATCTCCCACAGATGAAGAGTAAGATGATATGCAAAGTAATTTTAGTTAAGTTATAAAGTGACTATTTAATGCCAAACCCTTGACTTTCATTTATAGCAGTCAGCATTTTAGAAACCAGCTTATCCCGGCTGGAGTATGTGTACAAGCAAAGTTGATTAAAACATGTGTGTGATGTAGGAAATCGATCACAATCCTCACCGATTTTGGAGATCCTGAACGGCATATTTGCAATACCCGTCGCAGGAATCCGGTCAGAACCAGTTACAAACATTAGCAGTTTACGTTGCTGATTGTGATCGAGTTCTTTGAAGAATCTCCAGAACCATCGAACAACCAGATCCTGCTCAGGATCGTGACCTTTGGGTCCCCAGTGTTGATACCTGGTCACAGACCTAAGTGCATCGACATCAACTGGCTCGGGACTTCCTCGAATTAGGAGCTCGATTTCTTCGGGCCTGAATAGCGATAAGGCATTGCCGCCAACAACATTGTAGAAGCCCTGCTTGAATGCATCAAACTGCCGCTTAACAGAGGTTTCAAAGTAATAATTAATTATTCTCTTGACGTAATCCTGTCGATTGCTCAAAGTGACTGCGGTCTCCTCACCATTAGGAATCAACAGCACCTGCTGAAGGTCTCCCTGGCGATCACGATAATGGAGACAGAAATTCAAGGAGAAAACCTCCTCGAAGTCTGCATCATTGTATTCCAGAAGCTTCTTCAAGTTAGTTCCATGTGACGGTTTTAACTCACAGAAATCATCCAAGGTAAAAGGACATCCAAGCAACTTTTTGAACAGCACAGGCGGAAAATTGATATCTAAAATGGTCGAGTTGTAAAGTGCTAGACCGATAGCTAATCCAGTTAGCTTATAGTATTTTAGCGAATGCGCAGACTCAGTATCGAACCAGTAATAATGCGATTCGTCTTCTTCAATAAAGAAATTCCTCGATGATGAGAGAAGTTCACGTAGTAACAGCAAGAACCACTCCTTTTTCAATCCCCCGGCATCCACGCCGGCTTCACCAATAAACTCGACTCGTAAGCCCTTTTTAAAATTTCCTTCATTCTGCTCAAAGGCCTCAAATGACTCTTGCAGAATGTTTTCCCGATGAACCCGAATATAAAGAAATGGACTCAGAGGAGTCCTTTTAGCCAGAGATCCAAAGAAAGCCTCCTGGGCTTGTAGTTCCATTTGACGACGAGCATCGTATTCAAGAACTTCAGTTTTGGACCCCATTGAAAGCAGAAATGGATACTGACAAAGCAGAAACTTTTTGACCACTGAGGGGCCTGTGATTATTGTCGCCGGCGATTGGTGATCTTCAGGCCAAGTGGATTTCTGCCATTCGTCAAAATCCGAAGCTACATCTGTATAATCCACCATGGTGTTGTAGAATGCAGATATTGGAACTTTATTACCTGCTGCAGTGTTTGCACTGAAAAATATTGCCAGTGCTCTAACAAATATGGCAATCTTCCAGTCATCAGCATAAAGCTCAGACTTGATAAGCACAGTCCCACTGGATCGTCTTCTCTTGGATCTTGTACTGGCCGAGCCTCCGCCTCCACTACCAGCAAAACTGGGAGTGGCTAGAGTAGCTAACCAGTTAGAGGCACTGGTAGGCGAAAGTTGCCGGGAGCTCCTATGAATTGCCGACGCAGACGGCGAAGACGTTGAAGCAGATGATGCATGATGGCGGTGGAGCGAAGAAGTGGTCTTCATTCTTCGTGGTCTCGAGTTGTAGTGGACAGTCAATCGATGAGCTATATAGGCGTTAATAAGCTCAATCCTTTGAATAAAACGCACTTCAGAGTACCGAGAAAACCAGTTCAATAGATAGCGTCTGCAAGATTTCGAGGAATTCACCAGAGTGCCTATGCTTCTTTCCAGGACCTCAGTAGCAGCATGCTTTAAAGATGCAAATGGGGAGCTAGACTTGGATGATTTCGAAAACATGGAGCAGTTGTACAGGACTGGGTTCTCCAAGGCAACCAGTATAAACAGCACACTTTCAGGAGACTCGAATCTGCGCTTTGGGCGCTTCAACACGTTTATAAGTCCACTGAACATTGTTTTCCACAGCGCAAGACAGTCCAGAGAGAGAATAGCCTCATAAAACACAGTGACTTGTTCGAAATCCAAATTTGGCTTCGAGTAGCTGGTTTTCGACTGTCCTGCAAGAAACGAGTTGTTGAGAACATCAATATCAGAGAAAGCACCAGATAACAATTGCGTCACAGCAGGAAAACTCCCATCGCATACAGACCCATCCTTTTGGATAGCTTCCATCAACAAATCCATGCTGAGGCCTTGGACACCATCTTTATGCACCGACACTTTCGAATCATGGAATGTATCACATATAGAACACTTAAAGTATGGCAGACCCTCAGGAACCTGCAGCTGTGTGCTACAGCACTCACATTTGGTAACAACCAGTTTCTGACTCGCATTGGCTGCGCTGGCATTGGTATCTGTGGTAGTTATGGTCGAGGTCGTCACGCCATTAGAGGCCGTTGTGGGTGCCGCCGCGGTCCCCACGTTAGCTTCAGATACAGACCTAACGATTTCGCTCACAGACGATAGAGTCGACACGGGAACTGCGCCGTGAAACTCAGAATAGGTAGCAGTGGGGATGGATGAGGCGGTGGGGCTCTTTGAAGCAGTCTTTTTCTTCTTAGACGCCGAGCTCAGAAAGCTCCAACTAGGCATTTTATGATAGAAAATAATAACATGCACCCGTCACCTCTTTCTAGAAATTCACACCAACAACAACTTATGTAGAAGAAATATTTCTTTTGATCTCTTCTTCTTCCTGTGTTCTCCTGGGGGCGTTCACTTGGCTTGTCTGTTTTCCCCTATATAGCCCCTTAGTTTGCTAATAGTAGTATATACAAACGCACCCCCACCAAATCAACTAATCTATATAGTAAGAAGGACTGGGGAGGAAGAGGGGTACCGGGACCTTTTTCTTATTTTATACAAAACCCCCCCTAAACACTTTGTAACTAACAAATGTTCTGTAACTTCGGATGACGGGCGACCACCCAGATTTCCAACAGAATCCTATTAGAGTCTTGGGTCTTATAACTCCTGGGTCAAGAGAAATTGTATAGGAGTATAGGAGACTATAACTTTTGGGAGGCAGTTTGTGGCCATGGTGCCAATGTTTTTCTCTTCCTAAAATAACCATGCATGCGGCGGGTAATGTCAAAACCGGCGCATTTGTAGGCTCAAAGGGGCCTAAAGGCACTACATTCAATCCCTGTCAAATCTCCTTTTACGGCAGATATAATTGTACTACTGTGTTAGCATCGTCTTCATACTAGTAGGAGAGGCATGTATCTGATGATATCCTTTGATTTATCTTAGATTAAATATATACTCTATTGTTTTGTATCAGCTGCAATGAGGATCACAAAGTTTCATAATCGCAGCAGGGTTTTGTGAGATCGTCCGCTAGGTATCATCGTTAATCTATGTAACATTGGTTGTTGATCTGACCATAGTGCGCGATGGATACGCACAGTGTAAGCGTATCTGTTAATACCTCATCCCCAACAAAACCAGAGATAGGAGTAATGCATTTCGTCTCACAGCGCCAGTACATACATATACTCACGTAATGGATTACAGGAGCCGCCTTCTGCATATTGACATAAAAATAACGACCTAAAAAAAATCAGATAAACGCAAAAAATATTACATTCCCTGGGGTTCGAAATGAGCGTTATCGTCGTTGGGCTCTCAGCGCGCTTAGTATAGCACAACAACAACGACGACGCCTTGAAACTGCGATATCTCTCTCATCACAGATAAGCAGTCCATCATGAGCAGCTGGGATGGTGGATTATCCCCTATAGATGATAACGCTATATACTACTATATATCCTCGATACCTCTTCGATACGTCTTCGATATACATCAATGACCCAGTCCCATCGTAGTTTGACGTCATATGCACCCCCCGCTGCTGCCCGTACTAAGTGAATATTTGTGTCCACCCAAGACTGACACACACTCACCACCTAAACCCTGTGGTGGCTTCCCAACCTCTTCCCTATATAATATTATTAACGTTTAAACGCACTGCTAATTATTGCTGAGACACGAACCCAACTTTATATCAAAACACGAAATTGATAATAACAGAAAAACAATTGTAACAGGTTCTTGTTGGATTCTTCAATCGGATCTATAACTTCTTATGACAACCACAGTACCCGCCGTGTACTCGTTTCCAGAGTTTTCCGGGGTGGCTGCAGCAGTGGCCGACCATGTTGTGGCTGCCCAGAAGGCCGCTTTGGCGTCTTCGAAAAACCCTGGACAGATTGCAACAAAGAGATTCAAGATAGGGCTCTCTGGAGGTTCTTTGATTTCGGTTTTGAATGAGGGTCTTTTGGCAAGAAATGATGTTTTGTGGGATAGGTGGTAAGTATTGAAACATGTATATGATACGGGAAGCGCCCGTGGGGTTTGAATAGTTAGAGACTAACTGAGTTGCTTGTGTAGGGATATCTACTTTGCAGATGAGCGATTGGTTCCTTTTGATAGCCCGGAAAGCAATTATGGCCTTGTCAAGCGACAATTATTGGATTTGATTCCTGAGGATCAACCCCGGCCCAGAGTGTTCCATGTTGACGAATCCCTGATCGATGATGCCCAGGAAGCGGCGGATTCTTACGAAAAGACCCTAATTAAGGGATTCGCAGCTAAGGATTCCGTTAAACTGCCTATGTTTGATCTGCTGCTGCTGGGTTGTGCCCCCGATGGCCATACCTGTTCTCTGTTTCCAAATCATGCCCTGCTACGAGAAAACCTGGCTTGGGTCGCCCCAATTGAGGATGCTCCTAAACCCCCTGCTAGAAGAATCACTCTTACTCTTCCAGTAATCTGCCATTCTCACAGGGTGACCTTCGTAGTGGAGGGTTCCACAAAGGCTCCTGTCGTCAAGACTATCATGGAACGGCCTGAGAAAGGTCTACCCAGCAGTCTTGTCAATGAAGGCGCTGCAGGCAAAGTCAGCTGGTTCGTTGATAATGAAGCATTGACTGGTGTTTTTGTCACAAAGAAGGAGTACAAAATGCAGGTGCCTCAGAACTGAGAAACAAACACAAAAAAGCGTGAATAGTTCCCATTACAAATTCCCTGTTTGATGATTCGAATGAAAGAAAGCACCCAACGACTCTCTCGATCCAATTTACTTTTCTCCTTCTTCTCTCATTCACTCTTCGCTATTCTAGTCTTCCTTTTCTTGCGATGTTTTCCCCTCACTTATCTCCATTACGTGTGCACTTGTGCTCTATCTACGATTTACGAGACCTGTAATATGCCTTTACCTTTTTTTTGATGTTTTATTTTCTCTTTCTTGCTTTTGCTATACAGTTGCACATTTTACCGTTGCATTTTGTTTTAATTCCTAGAGTCGTTATATTTTTAGTACGTTTTTTTTATTCTTCACATAAATAGTAATTATATTTTATTGCTAGAAACACATCTCTTTCGCTCTTACTATATTGGCTCTGAGGATGTGCTTAATCTGTTCAGATGCAGATATACATCTGTGCCGTAGCCTTCCATACTGATAAGTTTTAGATCACCGCCAAAGTATCTCGCATAAAGCCGCGAGATTGGTAGTCCATACCCATAGCCCGCCAGTGGGACCTTGAAGTCAGACCTCGAGAGCTCAGGGTCAAGTGCTGGAACGTCTTTGACTGTGGTATATAAATATGTCCAAACATATGGAACTTCTCGTCGTGGAATACCACCACCTTCGTCAGAGATCTTGATTGTAATGTCTTCCTGGCCCTGGGCAACAATGACCTTGACAGGGGGATAATAATCTGCATCCAAACCGTAATGTTCCACGACAGCTCTCAGCGAATTTTTGATTGTCTCAAACAGCATGTGACTGAGATGGCCTGGCACATACATAAAGTTGATTTCAGGGTTGCATACAACTTCAACCTGTGGTGCTTCAAAGAGACCATACCAGTCCTCACAGATAAACCTAGCATTGTCCACTGCACTCTCTGCAATCTCTCTCACGTTGGTGTCTGTGCAAATGATGCCCACGTAATCGCTTCTGGCGCCGCGATCCATATTAAGAGCAATGTGTTGGCCAATAAGCATACGAATACCGATACGAGACATGTAGAACCGATCCAAAAACGTCTGAATAGAGTAGTCGACTTCCATTTTGGGCCGGGTCTCTTTCCATTCATTGACACCCTGTGCAACTGTACTCACCACACCGTCGTGTCGAGTCTTGATCTTTTGAAGAGTATTAGTGACAACTTTATTATAGTTTTCAATCTCGATGGGCCAGTTCATATCCGGGTCGACAGATGCATAGTACTTTCGACTGGTATTATTCGTGACACTTTGGCTACGCCGGAAACCCTCCGCTCTCCAGTCGTCAACTGTGGGTTGGATCATTCCATTAGCAGCTGATCCCCGCTCGGGTTTTATAGCAATATCATTTCTGCCATTTCCATTCCCATTTCCATTCCCACTCACATGCCCGTTTGCAATAGGCAGTGTTATTTTACTTTTCTCTTTGTGCTGTTTGTAGAGTGCAGCTTTGAGTTCATCACTTAGTTTGGGCGGCCGGATCGCTGTCAGCTCTTCAAACGACTGCGCGTACCAATTCTTGACTCTGTTGATCGACGGCATTTCATTCAGACCATTTGGAAGTGCCTCGAGGTCCTTGACACGATGTGCAAGGCGTATTGGTAATTCCTCCACGATGAATTGCGATGCTCTGAACAGTGATCCCTCGGACGGATTCGTTCCAAACTGCACCATCTGCCGTAAACTCACTCCTGTAGCTGGAAACTGAGCATAGTGCGATATCTTAGCCGCAAGCTCTGATGTCAGTTTCCACGACATCCTGCGCTTTGTGGTTGCTGTGAATCGGTTGGCTTTCTTCTATCGTGTGACTACTGTACAAAGTATTAAAAGTTGATCACCTTTCTTCCTTTCTTCCTTATATCCGCCTCGGCTTCGGCAACCTTTCAGAAGTGAGTCTTAGTGCGCTGTTTGGTCACCACAAATTTTAAAAAAATCCCGCCGTGCTTCAGCTGTAGAATCTAACAAGTGTTGGTATATCTGATCGGAAAGTAAGAGAAACGAAAAACAATTGCAGTGTTCAAATAGCTGATGGCTCGAATGGGGGGTTTTATTTATTCCCCGATAACGTTCCACGCATGACCTTGTTTTTTTGGCTTTGCGTTCGGCCGGTGTACGGGTCGAGTCCCGTTTTGCCCCACAAAATGTAAAAGGCTGCTTACTACCATTGACTCATTAAATGGGGCCTTTGCTAAGGAGGAAAACTGACTAGAATTAAGTTGCATTATTGCCCATTTACATCATCTGTATATATTGTATATATATAGGTCTATATGAGGTATGGACTCTTTGATCCTGTTTAAGTTCTTTCTTATCTTCATTAAGTCCCCGAATCATTCTCGAGAAATTTCGCGGGGTGATAACTCCACGATAAAGCTTCGGAACGGGGAAGAAAGCCCTCATCACATCAAAGTGGCCCGACCACCAACATCTGTACTAGCAGTTCCCGAAGGCATCTCTCCACTTCGTCCGGAAACAAACTGATGGTATATAGCAGAGAGCTTCATCCGTTCCTTTACTGATATTGAAGGTTTGGTCTCGGCTAGTGACTTTTCCACGTGCTGGAGTGTAATTAAAACATTGCTGATACTGGTCTGCTGGCGCTGATCCGGTGGAACTTCAGATGCCGATTGCTTCGAGCCCATTAAGACTTCAAGCTTCTTTGAAATACTGGTCCTTTCATTGCCTGGAATAGAGCCATTCAAAAGGCTTTTGCGATCCTTGGTGTCAATTTGGAAAAATTCCACTCCTCCATGGGTACTGGTACCGCCATTCTGGATACCACTAGAGGAACTATCCAGAGGATCGATATCATCGACAACCTCATGGATGGCGTCCATGTAAGCGTTATAGAGCAACGCACGTAGGTCGGCCCCGGAATAGCCGTCAGTATGCTCGGCAAGGACGCTAAAGTCGACCTCGGGCGAAAATTTCATGTTACCCTTGACCGCCTGCAGAATGTCCAAGCGGTCTGCGTAGTCTGGCAAATCGCATATCAGACTCTTATCCAATCTTCCAGGGCGAAGCAGAGCTGAGTCAATCAGATCCGGTCTACTGGTGGCGGCAAGTACATAAACACCATCCAAACCCTCGGCTCCGTCCATCTGAGTTAACATCTGATTTACGACTCTATCAGTCACACCAGTGCTATCATGACCTCGCTTTGGCGCAATCGAATCGAATTCATCAAAAAACAAAATGCATGGCTTAGCAGCCTGTGCTCTGTCAAAAAGGTCTCTAACCGATTGTTCACTTGCTCCAATATACTTGTTAAGAATCTCGGGTCCTTTGACAGATATGAAGTTCAGCCCGCATTGCGCCGCAACCGCAGATGCTAAAAGCGTTTTGCCACATCCTGGATACCCGTAGAGCAACAAGCCCGATCGTAACCGGAGGGGGCAATTTGCAAAGATAGGTGCATATTTCGTGGGCCATTCCAAAGTCTCAAGAATGACCGACTTCGTTTCCTGCAATCCTCCGATGTCTGCCCAGGAGACACTAGATTTCTCAAGTTTCACTCCACGTAAGCCCGACGGCACAAATCCTTCTATAGCTCTATCAAAATCCTCCTGTCCGACCTCCCGGGAATTATTCGTATCAGATGCTGATGGCAATAAGCCCAAGTTGGTTTCCAGAGAACGAAGAATTGTTTCATGGTTTGCTCTCTCAACCAATGTCCACAAATCCCCCGGCTGATACCCTTCTGTAACTCCAGCGACTTCAAGAACGTCGAAGCTTGGGTTTGAGATCAAACCCAAGCTGGATATCGCTTCGCTTAATATCGCTTCTCTAACGTCCTTATCTGGAGATGTCAGATGAAAGACCTCCTCAAATACGTGGCTTGTGATCAGAGATAGGTTCAGACTTTCTTTAGACTGGGAAGAGGCAACAATGGAGACTGGTCGGGTGCTCATTGTTGAACTTGCAATTTGCTTAAAAACTTCGCTGAGCTGCTGTGTCTTGGTGGAATCCATATGCTCCATCTCAGCAGGGATTAGCTTATCAATATCGTCGAATATAATCACACTAGGGGAGTACCACGCTGCCTCAAGAAACAGCCTTTTCAGTGTATCCTTCAGTGCTTGGAGGGACTTGTCAGCATTTATGCCGCATGAGAACCAGATTGGACGAATCAGATCTTCCATTAGACCCTGTTCGATTTGCCTTAATACCACAGTCTTACCCGACCCTCTTGTTCCGTGGATCACTGTTCCTGAACACCCACTTCTAATAGCTTCGTTATATTCAGAAAGTGATTTGTCAATGCCAACCACTCTTCGAGGCAATGCTGCCGAACTCTCAGAAAGCAGAATAGCCAGAGTAGGTGATATCTGCGACTCTGGTCGTAGAATATCTTCTCCAAGTACTAATGGAACTTTGCTCAGCGGTCTTAAAATCCACCCGTCGGTCTTTTCGAGCTCCACCAACCCACCAAGTGGCAGTATGTCTTGAAGAACTGGAAGTTGAGTTTTGTTAGTCACAGCTCCATCGAGGTAGCCACCTTCAAGCAGTACTTGTGTTAATAATTTGATTTTCTCTTCTGCTTCTTTCATCTCTTTACTCTGCTTATTTCCCGTTAGTTTTAGAAGAGAATTAGAAGATGACGTCGTAGTGTATGGATGGATGACTAGTTTCAGCGGTAGTTTGGACAATTGCTTGCCAACTGGCTCAAGTCGAATAATACTACCAAACGATCCGGAAATGCCCAATGCAGTTCCAAGTGCATAAGAAAGTCCAACATGGTCTTGTGGGCCATCTTTAAAGTGCACCACCTTTGCGACAACAGTTTGGGCTGCCGTTAATTCAACCGCTTGGTCATCCTTGCCAGTTCCTGGCTGTATGGGTGGAGGTAGTAAGGCAGTAGGCTTGACCACAGTAACACTAACAAACTCGACTGCACGTAGAGGATAAAGTACGACATCAGGATCGACGTATACTTCAAGTTTCAATGAGCTTTCGTCAAACACCGACATATAAGCCGGGTGGGGCAGGCTCACACCTCGTAATAGAGTACAAGCCCCCTGCCTCTCATTCTTACGCTTGGTGCTTGTAGTGGAGTGTCCGTTAATGCTTCTGCTGCTCTCATCCCTCTGCTGCTGGGGTCTTGATTTTCTTACCTTTGGTGCAATGATGACCTCGGAGTCTGGAGAAAGCTGGGCAAATGGAAATGGCCCACTACCTGGGTCGGGTTCTATTTTGACTACCTTCAGAGAGGATATAGCAGTAGGAGATGGAAAGACCGTGATAGGGTGCAGAGTGCTCACAGCTCGCACCTGGTTGATCATCCATGATTCCAGGAACTGGGCATGTGTCTCTACCAGTTCCCAGTCCGATGTCGTAAGAGGCTCGAGATGAACCGTGTGTGCCAGGGGGTTGTTCATTTTTATGCTTATGGTAACTTTCTGCCTGTGTTCCAAGCCTAACGTCATTGCGAAGCTCGGATCAATCTCCACAGTCTCTTCACCCGAGTGAAGACGGTCAAGCTTGGAGTTCATTCCAGTCCAACCAACAAATATATGTCTCGCTTGCCTCCTCCCACTATAGGCAATGTCAAGAACCACATTTTGTGCTGGCTATTGTCAACATTAGAAGCTTGCCCCAAATCAAAGATCGCCCCAGGAAACAAACTTACTATATTAGAATTGAAGAGCACACTAGTCACAGACGACGGGAGATTAACAAGTGCATTTCTTAAAGGAGTGAATACTACTATAGCAGAATGGGAGCTCATTCCACGTATATGATCTAAGTTGCTGACGGTGGTGATATGTACAGTGTTACGTAGGTGAGAGTTCGGAACGACTGAAGTCCCTCGGCTAAACCGACCACCACCACCACTCTTCACTCATCCGCCAGCATGCAGGATGATAGCTCTTGCACGCTTAGCCATGTTAAAATCGTGGCAGGAACTTCTGCCTGCTTATGAATATTAAATGTTCTGATATATAAAACTAAGGTGCATTTCACGCACAAAACTGTCTCCGGGTCACATAACCTATATGTGCTGTAACACAATGGCTACAGTTATCAACACTACGGTATTCTTTATTTCAAGTTCACCTTCGAAACCGTCATCTACTAAACTGTACTCTATCAATTATACTCGAGATCACTATCACTTTACAATATACTTCTCCCTGCCCACTCATGTTCTGCGAGTTGAGATTCTTAAGCGCTGCAGGCGCTAAGTATCCCTGGGCTGGAAGATACTGCAGCCCTGCCCAGTAAAACTCTATAGGTACAGTTGGCGGTATTTTGAACCGGGACCATTACGCGCGCGCACGAGAACTCCATTCGTTTCTTTCACAGCCAAACTAAAAGCAGTAGACGTGATTCTATATGCGACTACTGGCATCTTAATATGCAATTAGCACTTTCGTTTCTTTCCTCGGTCGTTGGCTGGACTTACGTAGTTTGTTGGGTACGTGTGCACAGCGTGCCAGTTAAGGCTGCGGTATATTGAAGTAATGATCCTGAGTCAATTTGGCACTAACGGTTCAAATTAGAGTATCTCGCTATATCCCCCGGTTCTATTAAATAAGCAGCTGAGATCCGTTGAGGGTATATCTTTAGACTTTGTCTGTCTGAATGCACTTGGCTACCTCACATATGCCACGAGTCTGTCGCTGCTATACTTCAGCAAAGTCGTACGCAACGAGTACGCGCAAAGACACTCCCTGACCGGTTCAGGAGAACTGAATTTTCCGTTGGTTCGCTTCAATGACGTTATATATGGGGTGCACGGGGCCATTATCGTTGTATACACTGTTCTTCAATGCTATTTGTTTGGGTACAAGCGAGGACCAAATCAGCACTTGGGCAGGGGCACGAGACTGATATTCATAAGCTCTATTTTGGGCATAATATTTCTTGTGTATTATGCGTGGGCGTCTCAGAAGACGAAACACGCCTTTGAATGGTATGATCTTGCCGTCATTCTGGGAAACGTCAAAGTCCTCATGAGCATCACAAAATATATTCCCCAGGTTCTGCACAATCGTAACCGGCGGTCCACTAAAGGCTGGTCAATCCAGGCTATAAACATGGTAAGTATACTTTTCGGGTGTGCTGTTCTTCTCATCCCCCCCTACTTCTACTAACGAATACCTTTCCAGGATTTTATTGGTAGCTTTCTTTCAATTGCACAGCTGGTCCTGGATGCGTATATCCGAAACGATCTCAAAGGAATTTGGAACAACTCTGCAAAACTGCTCTTGGCAGCGGTACGTGAAACCAGGTTTTTGTATCTTTTTGTTCTATTTGTTCGCGCAGGCTAACAGCGGTGAAGATTACTTTAGCCTTTGATCTGATATTTATCTGGCAACATTACGTATTATATCCTGAGAGGAGCGGCCATGACCCAGTGTATCAATTCACGGTCAGTTCATTTTGTTTGTCTAAACGTTGTGCCGGAGTAAATGCTAATTTTGAGTTTTAGGAGCTTTCTTAAGCGGGTTGTTGTTGTTTTTCTCGCCATAAAAAAGGAAATATCTTCTAGCCAAAAAGTTGTTTGTGTATCTTATATCCCTACCGAAATAAAGTTCTTTCTACTGTTCTCATGCGCATTTTTTTTCTCATTTTGAGTTCAGCTTTAAACTTATGTCAAAGCGCTTCCTTCCATTCGATAAACCAGTGATCGTCGGACTTTGCTTAGAATCCCGCTTTCCGGCGACGACCTTTCGTTGAGTGCGACACTGTGCGACGCAGTGCACTTTCCTTCCGCAGCAGAAGGCCTGAAAACCCACTCTCACCACCACCACCGCATTTTCATTTATTATATGCGTGAACTACCGCCGGTGTGCGAATATACAGTTATATTATCAGAGAGTTAGGGTTAAAGCCGGAGAAATGGCCCGCTACGGTTGTATGTGAATCTGATTTAGTTGACCTTGCCTCGGTCACTTTGCTGATGATTTGTACTTGGTGCTGACTGTTTTAAATTTCTAGGCTGAAGCTGGCTTCCCCCCACGACAACCGACAAGACACGAACGCATACGTAAAAGATAACGACTGATTGATTACTGATAGATCGGGGCGTCCTATTGGGACTGCATACTATATTTGATCCTGTTGATTAGCTATTCATGTCCTCCTCCAGACTTAACCCGGTAGCTGGAATTGGCGGAGGATCTACTTCTACAGCGACTTCATCAACTCCGGCCTCTGGAGGAATCAATTCAAGAGGTGGACCCAGGTTTAATCACCTTTCATCTTCTCAGACTCAGCGCAGTACCCCAGCACCAAGTAGGGCGTCGATCAGTGGTAACTCCAGAGATGACGTATTACTCCAGCGATACCTGCTGCAGGATCCCGATAACGTCTATCCTTTGCCGGGCTCCAAGAATGAGAGTGAGTATTAGAGCAGAGAAAGCCCTTAGAGAACGCTTTACTAACACATCTTGATAGAGCTGTATCCGGACTTTTTCCCCTGGTGGAAGGCGAAGGATGAAGATTCCTTGGCTGTAGAACATTTACAAAAGGGATATTACGAGCCACCCAAAGTCGCTAATGAATGTGGCTCTGCACGAACATCTATGCTGCCTTTATTCCGACAGTGGACCAGCTTACCGGCATTGTCATTTTTTCTTGTGAACGCCATGGAGGCGCGAGAAAGATCATCTCGTATTACTTCAAACTCAACTTTTAAGCCGCCGCCGCGTGTCACATTAACTGACTTGAAGCGGGAAACTTGGTTACGCGACCTTGCATCACCTTCGGTGCCTTTGCGAAGACTTTCTAGGACAATTCCTCATGGAATACGGAACCGAAGTCTGCTGGAACAGTGCTGTAATAAGGCCATTCCGCTATCGCGAGCTGTTTGGTTTGCTCGCTGTGTTGGAGCTAACGAGCTCAGAGGCCTCAAGAGACGAGGCCATACTAATTCATCGAGTGCTGTTTCGGAGGCCGCGTGGATTCAGGATTGGACTGAAGAGGTGGTAGACTATATCGAACGCCTTGTGCGCGACTTTGGAAAAGATGACGTAAAGCCGTCCAATCAAAACGCTGCAGGAACGTCTGCTTCAGCAGCTGTACCTGGAAATTCTAATACTGCGACCGTTGCTGGTTCTCCAGCAGGGTCTTCAGGAATATCAGGACCTGCAAAGAATGAAAGAAGCTGGAAATTCAAGATTGAGTACATGTCCAGACTTTCCGCATATTTTTTCAACGAGGAGCTACTCGATCGGGGTTTATTCTTACGGTGGTGTTTACGGTTTCTCCAGAATAGCAAACCTGAAGAACTCCCTATCTCATTATTATTTATACGAATGTTCTGGAATGACTTGGTCGTTTCTCGAACCTTTTCTCAGAGTTTGGCGCATAGTCTATCGCATCAATATTCCAAGATTTCATCGACTGCATCAAAGCTTTCCTCACATGAGAAAGTATTCAAAGACTTGCAGGAGAGTGTCACTTCATATATGAAGCAACTATTCCTGGCGTCGCCCGAATCATTTGTCATACCCAAAAGCTGGCGTACTCTGGGGCCAATTTTGACCGAGGCTCTCAAAGGCAGTAGCGCATCGGTTGAAGAAACCTTAGACTGGATCAGAGTCCGAAACGAGTCACTGATAGTTGGTGATGCCACTGCAGCAAGGTTGCAGCGTAATCACAAGGCTATGGCTGTTGCGTTATTAGATGGATTCAAGCCACCATTCGATTACAAGGAGTTCACCAAAAGTATGACCTCTTTGAGGCTTTCACCGGAACAGACTTTGAGTGTTTTATTTGAATGGACGTCATCTCGGAGTCGAGTCTGCGAATCATGTCTGCATGTTGCGGTGGGTATGTGCAAGTACTGGAAACAGGAACACCAATGGGATGTTTCTACTGCATTCTTGGATTTTTTGGTTAGCATACGTAATATGAGTCAGGTTGCCATGGATCGTGTGTATGACCTTATTGCTCAGCTTTTGGTCGCAAATTTGTTTTTCTTGGGCGATTATTTCAGAAAGTTGATATCACTGGGAATTTTGTTCGTTGATAGGTTGCGAAGTTCTGCAGAAGCTCAGATCCTGATTCTCTGCAATCTGCCCGTCTATATGTGCTCAGCCACGTTAAGAAGTCAGCAAGAGATGCTATTGAAAGGCTTGAAGAGATTTAGCGTGCAAGAAAATCAGAGACTAGATGAGGCTACAGATATTATCTGTCATAGAAGATTATCTTTTCTCTTTGATGAAATGCAGACAGATACTGTGTGCCTCGACTTAACTCGGGAAGACTTCAAAATGCTGGATGGGCTGTTAAAAGGATCTAAGATGGTTCTTGCCGATAAGATTGTCCAGGCATTTGAGGAGATGATCAATAGTGGGTTTGTCCCTACACTTTCCCAGTTTGCCCTACTGCAACGTGTATTAGAAACACTTCATGAAATTAATGCATTATACCAGTGTATATGGATACTGGTTCCAAAAGTTACGTCGGGTTTAGTGCTGTATTTTCTTGCCAATGTTGTGCGACACCACTTGTATGCTTGTTCGGCAATTGGCCACGTCACGGACCTGATTCAACTATTTATTACTCAGTACAGTTCTTTGAAAGCAAAGTCCAGAATGTCCAAGGGTCTATGGGACTTGATTCAATTTACAATGTCGCAGCTGGAAAACCCACGGCTCAGGGCGGATCTCGAACTAATGCTCAAACCTGCAAATCAGTCACCGCAACAAGACATTACTACTCTGTCCCCTATGTCTGAAAGTTTTGAAACCAATGGAAACCTGGAGCTGACTGTCTCGGAGCCGTTGCTTTTACAGCTTGGTTTGGCGCATTTAGGTGAGCCTTTGGACTCTCGTGCGCTTCCAAAACACTTTTCATTGACATCTGAGAAGTTTTTGGAGGCATGCAGGCAACCTGCAGCAGACCTTGAGAGTTTAAGGTCACTTGCAAGAATAATGCAGTATCTCCGTGATTCTGATTTGCATATTTTCGATGATTTGTTCACAGCATGGCTAAGGGACCAGGTAGAGCCTGCCCTTTCGTTTGACCAGAGTTCATTCACAAGGCTTCTTGTCTTCTCTGTTCTTTATGAATGCACATCTCTCGAGAGAATTGCTGATATATTTATGCAGCTTCGAAGCGTTCGCCTACCAGGTTCGACTATAAACTCCAAGCTAGTACTCACATTGACTTCATTTGACGAGATCGAGGGTATCACTCTGAAGGCGTCAGAGGTGTTGTCGTTGGATATGCATCGGCGAGCGTTTCATCAGACACATGCTAAGACGTACTTGAAATACATCGCACAAGAGCTGATCAGCTGCGTGGAACGAGAAGAGTATGATCACGAAGACGCATTGTCTTGGTATAGAGTTGCAGCCAGTTTTCTGCTACGAGTATCTACGACTGATACAGAATCGTTTTTATCTGCCTTTGTGGTCCCACTACTGGAACGAAAAGACATCCGTACGCTGCAGGTCTTCCAGCAGCTGCTTGACATGCTACTTGATATCAAGAGTGATGAAGATTCTCTTGCGGATGAACTGCTGAGCTTGGTATTAATTGCCGATGAGTTTAACTTACCACTTTGCCAGATCAAAATGATGGTACTATTTGAAAGCGTCCATCTGACGGCTGTGGCAGATGGTAATATATTTCCAGTTGCAGAGGCGAAAGAACTTTTGAACTGCTTATTGAAGTGTGCTCAAAACTGTGGTGAATCTGTGCCTCCTCGAGTATTTGGGGATTTACTTGTTCGATTGCCTAAGCCAGTAAAAGCCAGCATATTGCAGAGCTGTGAGCTGTTCTTCCTACAATCTGCAAAGTTCCCACTGGTCCTAGTCGGCGATAAGAACGTTGTTGATGTAGTGTATGAGATTGTGGACGCTCTGGCTGATTCTGCAATTCACAAGACCTTCCAAACTAACTCGTTTGATGTCTTGCAAGCTCTGGAAAGGCTGAAATCAGTTGCGGAAGAGGAGGTGATGGTGAAGAATTCTGAGCCGGCGGATGTTGACATGGACTCGAATTCTACGGTTCCAAATATTGTAGCTGAAGATATGGATTTGGTGCAGGCATCATATTCGAAGAATGATATTCGCTACGCAGTTTTGCTGTTTGTGAAAATTGTGATGATTCACAATCAGTCAGCATCGTCTGATGAGGAATCTGCCAGTCTCAGGGATAAGCTCGTTAATGGATTATCTGCTCTTTTCGGGACTTCTCTTATATCGAAGCTTCCCGATTTGAGTGGGTTACTGATTGATTCAATCAATTCTTTGAAAGAGGATCTTAGTAACAACGGATCTGATTTGTCTAATAGTAACAGCCAGCGACTGTTGGGTGGTTCCCAGCGCTTGAAGTATATGGCATCCAATGCATCTCCGGGTTCGATGGGGCCACCAAGCGGTGCTGTAGCAGGTACCACTGGTTCGACTCCAATGTTGTCTGGTGGCTCTGTTCCCTCATTGACCTCCGCTCCTGGTACTATAACGTCTGTAGCCCCGTCTGCCAGCGGTTCCATTCCGTCGAGCCAAGCAACCGTGGCAGTTTCATCGGCTTCGCCAACCAAGGGAGGATGGAGCTCTATGGAATCATATCTGACGAACTTAATGAGTTATGACAAGTCGACAGATATCTACAGTGAATTGAATGTTCGATCCTTTGATCTGCTGGAAGAAGGAAACCCAACAATGGCAATCAACGACGTGCCAATAAACCTGGCAATGTTTGACAGCTCGATAGATAAGAAGAACCCAAGCTGAATGAGAATTTATTTAATATTGATTAATGACTACGTGTATAAGTATTAGCAGGGATTATTTTATTTCATTTTATTTTATTTTGCTATTGCACAAGAAGGAGGAGTTTTATTTTCAGCCAAGCCATACAGTTGTGTACTAAAACCTCCGATTCCGAAATGCATCGCTATAAATTTTAATTCATGTATTATCGATGAGCAACGCAGAATGGAAAGCACCTGAAAAATATGTCCCCGGGCCGGATATGCCTGCTCTGCCTCCTCATCTTCGTGAATATGAGAATCTCACTCCAGATGAGGTTGCGGATGAGATGAAGAAATTACCCTTTTTTATGACTGATCTGGAGGGTGAAGGCACTGGAGAGGAAAATATGCATTTAGAGGCTCTGAAGGCCATGGCATATGAGGGAGAACCAGATGAGATTGCAACCAACTTCAAGACTCAAGGCAATGACTCATATAAGGCTAAGAAGTATCATGACGCAATTAAGTTCTACGACCAAGCACTTGCGGTAAAGTGTGATGTTCCCGAGATCAACACAGCATGTTGTATAAACAGAGCTGCGTGCAACCTTGAACTGAGTAAGTACCTTGAAAGCCTGTTAAATGAAATAGTGATTTACTGACGCTGAGTGTTCAAATTTAGAGAATTACAGAAGCTGTATCAACGATTGCAAACAGGCACTGAAAATATCACCAAAGAACATTAAAGCCTGGTATAGATCCGCCAGGGCATATACAGCGCTGCATAAGTTTGACGAGGCCTTCCAGTGCATTGATTTTGCGCTCTCTCTTGGGCCCGATAATGCTCCTCTTTTATCGCTTCGTGAGGAAGCCGAGGAAATGAAGAGTTCTATAAGAGTACGAGAACAGAAACGAGAAGCTGAGAAGGCACTGAAACTGCAAAAAGCTCAGACTTTGACACTAGCTCTCAAAGCTCGCAATATCAAAATGGTTGATTCCGGTATGCCTCCGGAACCCCAGCATGAAGGGCTCAAGTTTAAGCTTCAAGAAGAATTGGATCCCACTTCGGCCCTGACGATACCGATGCTCTTTGTATTCCCTCTGGTGCTTCAGAGTTATGTGTTTCCCTCTGAGACCGAACATCAGACCCCATCTGCTGTTATACGTGAGATTATGACAGAGCCACAGGACTGGTTTAGTCAGGACCCAGCGCACACTAAAGATTACGTATATGAAAACATCGATGTGTACTTGCAAACTGATGAGAATTCACTTGCAAAAGTAGGCAAGAATCTCACTGTGAAAAAGATTCTATCACAGAAGAAGCCTGTCCTACCTATCGTCGACGGATTGCTGCGCTTTTACATTGCGCCAAAAAACCATACTCAGGACTGGATAGATATGTGGAAAGAAAGTCATAAGCGGGGCCTCTTGCCAGAGGTAAATTATCCGTGATATATATATATATGTGTGTATTTATATGTACTATGCTATTTATTATTAATAATGTGTCATTCTGTGTGTCATACATCTCATTCCTAATTTTCATGTCGTCTATATCCCATCTCGTTTGCATACTGCTCAATCTCTTGTTGAGTTAACCTATCCTGGCCATTCCAGTTGGCGGAAGAGCTCCTGGGCCTTAGCCGTGACGAGGTCCTGAACACCCTATTCATATCAAGCGGCCCAATAGGTCCAAAGATACTATCAGGATTGACTCTCTGTTGCTGGATCAGAACATTACGCAGCTCGGGTGAGTTGGCCCAGTCCTCCAATATACTGCCGTCGTCATCGTCTTCAGACTCTGACATGATATCCGGAAGAACAATATGATCTCCAGATGCCAGGTTTGGCTTGATCCCATTTGTGTGCGAACCAAGTCCTCGAAGACCGTTATTGCTGAAATTTGGCGGTGTCGAAGTGGCAGAGCTTGAAGATGACGATGATGATTTGTTGCCGGATAGAGAGTTGTTCGGAGTCGCGAACCGAATAGTATCATGTGAAAACATGACACTGTCAACCTGAGGGAAGTTCTTCTTGGTCTGATGCATTAGAGCTGTTTTAGCGAGGCTCGTCTGGGAGGAAGAGCCTATCTGATATGACTTCTTCAGATGAGGTGCGTTTGGTAGATTTGGCGCGAACATATTTGGCTTCTGAAGTACCGTAGAGCTCATGATAGGGCGTGCTTTTTTCTCAGCACCGCCGGTTCCAGTATCTTCCAATGCTTGATCAGACGTTCTCTTCTTGGCTATATGCGGCATCTGCACACTCTGCTGGACTCTAACAGGATTGACCTTCACTGTCTTCATCTGTGGTCCAGCTACAGAGCTCTCCTTCTCCAAAGCTACATTCCTCTTGAGAGCTTTAGGCCCAGATGCAATCACCGGTGCCACTTTCACGGTCGCGGAGCTGGCCGTTTGTGTGCTCACAGCCGTTTTGGTGATTGTACGCTGACCCTTCTTACCAGGAAGTGAAGTTTGGGCAAGAGACGAGGGCACCCGAGCAATATTAGAAGCTGCAGTCGTACTAACCAAAGGCTTTGATATGGCTTGAACTGGTTCCTTCTCTTCTCTCTTCGAAGGCGGAGAACTGGGGGGTATTATTGTATTGCTGGTTACCCGAGGCCTAACTGACGGTTGTTGTTTTTTTGGCAACGCCAGCTTCTGCTCTGCCAGCTTTAGAGCTGCAGGTTTTATTTTACTCTCAGGGTGATCTGCGACAGTCTTGTCCGAGCTGCCATATAATGACTGGAACTTAGGCGCAGGTTGCTCCTGAGAACCTGCCTTGAATGAACTGGTTAAAGTCGATGTAGGATCAGCTTTCGAGTACCCTGTTTGAAAACCTTTTGCCTTTGCAAGCGAAGCCTTAGGAATATCCTGATATGTGATCTTCTGCAGATGATACTGTTTCTGCTGTCGCTTGTTAGCAAGAGGGCTCTGTATCTCTTTACTGGACAAACTCTGGCTATTGGTGGACGGTACTCTAGCAATCTGTCGTGACGAACTTGCAACTGTTGGTGCCATCAGTCTGGAAAGAGTGTCAGTTTGCGTGACTGTAACATTATCATCCGGTATCTTCTGCTCTCGGCCAGATGAAGTATGCAGCTGCTCCGATGGTTCAAATAAAAACTGCTTCGCCTTTCGAAATACATCTGCTGTCATTGCCATCAGAGAAGCTTGGTTTTCTAGTTGATGTATATCATTTTGATCTATCTTCTCTTTCTCCTTCTCCACAGGTATCTCCTTATTAGAGGTCGATTTTTGAGGACTGCTGCTCTTCACAAATTTCAAAGTGGACTTTCTGAACACATCACTAAGGTCATTGTGGTCGACTTCCTCTTCATCTGCATCCGAAACGAGTGGCCTACGTAATGGGACCGATCCTATGCTAGGGTACATGCGTGCCACAGGCTGCCGGTGTTCCTGCCGTACAGAAACCGGCCGTTTCTCTGGTGATGATTTTTCTGGAGATATCTTCTCTACTGCTTCAGGAATTAAGAGCGGGGCATTATCCAGAGGAACTGAGTCGGTGCTAACAGAAATCTGATCCATGCATTTCTCAGGAGAAGGAGGGACTTCTTCAGATGCAGCATTCTCTGTGACTAGAGGCGGATTCGATACAACTGTCGAGGGCATCGACTTCTTTGTAAATGGCTCACGAGCAGGTAAGCTGGAGAACCCGAACGTAGACCGGCTTATTGGTGAGCCATCACTGTCCGATGAATCGCTAACGAGAGCATTCTCCTGTTCAGCAGTGAAAGCAGGATTTTCTGATGTTTGGCTTTTTGGCAAACAAGTACGTTCAAGCCGAGGTTCTTCTTGGTTATGGATTTCGACAATGACTTGGTCGGGTATATGAGGTGGATCAGAGTTCTCGCTTGAAGCCTTTACAGGCATGGCTCTTTCCAGCATTGACGTCTCTAATATATCGATCTTGGAGTCGGCCCCAGCAATCTCAGCAGTGTTGTGAATATTCTCATCGCCTGTACTGGCGAGTACTTTCGGGGTTTTGCGAATTGACCTGCTAATTGCCAAGAAGGACGAATCCTTATCATCACTGCCGTCGTCTTCTTCCAGAACCTTATCCATAACTGGATGTTCCGCTATTTCGACTTTCTTTGGCTTGTTGACAGTTGACTGCAGTGCTTTTAATTCAGCGGATACGTCCGGTTCTTGCTTCTGTCTTGTCAGTGATGTCGGCGCTAAAACCACTGCTTCTACAGATGGCTGTGGCGCTGGCAGGCTAAACTGCATGTTTAATGGCTTAACTGGAGACTTCTCACTGGACTGATTACCAGCATCAGGCTATTCATATTGGATTAGACAAGCATTGGATCTCTTTGCTGCAATAAACATACCGCAGTGTTTTCTTTTGAAGACTCGGAGGATGCATTTTGTGCATTTTGTCTAGCCTTTCTAGGCGAAGGAATCCCTCTCAGACGACCAGGGGTCTGTAGCAGGACTGCCAGATCACTAAATTAAATGGTTAATAGACATCCATCTAACACACCTTACAACGCTTTCACATACGTTCTTTTGGAATTTGTTAGCTCTACCATATGCTCATTCAGCCATTCCAGTTCTCTTCTTGCTGCGTATGTGAAGTCCTCCAGTTCTCCAAAAACAAGATCCCTGGCTACTCCAGATTCACGCTGGACCCATGCTAGTGAGCCCACTGATGAAAATGCCGCCGAATGGTTGTGGTCGCTCATGCTGGCCTGTTGTTGTGTTTTGCGCAACTTCAGTTATTTTGGTTTGTTTTGATTTTCTTGGTGGTGTAGCATGCCAAAAGTACACAACGCGAGCGCGCGCTATTAGCGAAGCACCACCCAAGTCCGCACACTCCACTGTCAGTCGACTGCTGAAAATCGGATCGAAAATGGATGAACTTTAAATATAGAGTTACAGAGAAGGAATATAGTGCTTTTGGTATCCAACGGTTTCTGTTGGTGGAAACGTACTGAACATGTTAACTATGCCCTTGACTTAAGTCATGCGAGCGATGGACCTTGATATCAAATCCAAAATTATTGCGCTGCAGTCTACATAATTACATACTTCGTTTTCTAGCTAGACAGATTTATTCATCTCCGTCAAGCTTGGGGGCCAAGTAGTATCGCAAATGGCCATTAGGAAGCTTATACTCGACCTGCATGGGTAAGGGACCGGACATTTCTAACTTGACCTGATCCGCTAGAGTGCCACCTCTGCAGATATTGTTGAGGTACTCCAAGTTAAAAGTCAGACTACAGGGCTCACTGACATTAATGACGATGGACTTGTTGCCACCTTTCTTGCTGTCGTCCAAATCCGTATAGGGCTTAATATGGATGGAAGCATCGCCGATATCTCCCTCAGCAGAGAATCGAACGCCATCCTTGTCGGCGTCAATCTTGACAGATTCAGAGATTGACTTCAGGTCTCGGCAAATGCGCTGGAATTCCTCGGTGGGGAGAGTGATCGACGCGCTGTAGTCTGTCTCCGGTACAGAGAAGTGCTCTTGATCAATGTTCATCAACTTCAAATTGAACTGGGAGATCCGGTCCTGCTTCGAATCCTCAAATGTTATAGCCAGTGTGTTAACACTATCCTCTGCTCGCAGGGTTAGAACATCATCATTGGCACCGCATCGAAGGATCTTTCCGAGCGAGGCGATATTCACGCCTAATACCAAGCTGTGGTCGCTTCGGTACTCAGAGAAGCCGTCACTGCCAATCAACAAAGATACAAGCGCGATGTGTGATCTGTCGATTGCTTGAAGCGAGATCCCTTGCTCAGAGCATTCAAAGTTGCAGTCCAGCACAAGATCCTTTATGGCTTCAATAATCTAATGAATGAATGAATCAGCAACAATCCTCTCATACGAATAATCTAATTGACACTCTGATCATACCTTTTTCAATAACTGTGCCTCTTCCAGTTTAGCTTCCAACATCTTTTTATATTATATGGACTCTGAGCGTGTGTGATGAAACGATTCAACTAATGTCGGTGGTGAACTGAAGAAAGAAAAATGCCAACGCGTCTCCCAGTATTTCGTGTCAAAGAGACTTCCAATTTGTCGCCCCGCAACGGTGACGCGTCCTAGACACGACAAACTGACTAAACTGCGCGGATCTTGGGGGCCTAACCCCACTCCGAAAAGGCGAGTTTTTCATCAAAAATCATATTATTAAATACTTAATTATTATAATCATACAGCCTATCTATTAGGAAAATTCATTTTCCGATTCGTCAGATTCCGGTTGTGGTTGTTGTTGAGCAGGAGCTTCTGGCATGGCTTCATCGCCATCAGCTAACGTGTCTCCGGCTTGAGGGTCCACAGGAGGATCGGGGAACGATTCCAGAACTGCAGCATTAGGGTGTATGACATAGGTTGGAGCTGGTGCAGGGAACCCTGTTCCCGCACCGTGTATATCGTAGCTTCCACTGATCTCCATGAGAATGTTATCTCTTACTAAACGCTTAACGACCTTGCGCACAAGCTCCCGCTCCTCATTCAAAGCTTCCTCAGTGGGTATGTTATCCTCCTCGTTCTCTAGGTACCAGTTGGCAATATCCTGTTCGGTGACCCCATCTCCAGTCTCGTCCTCCATATTCACTCTGCGAACAATGAGATTGGTCATCGCCGTGTATTTGTCATAAGTGATCTTAGTCTTCTCTCGCTGTGGTACTGGAGCAGGAGATTCGCTTGCAACAACCTCTTCTTCCATTCTAGAATCCTGCAGAGGAATCTCGACTCCTGGCTCCTCGTCCACCTCGATATCATCCTTGTCGACATGTACAATTGATTGTTTCAGAAGATTGTATGCTTCTCGTACAAAAGCAGGAGTAACCTCGTCAACACAATTGGCTCTAGCGATGGCCTCCGATAAACGCACCATACTCTCGAGCTGTCGAACTGTTATTCGATATGAGTTCCTTCCCAGTCCTTGGGCATCATCAGAACGCAGCTCCTTGTATTTCTCAACCATATACTCTCTTGCGGCTCTTGTCATTACAGGCTTGAACGTCCTGGCATACCTGATATATCTTTGGAGCTGCTCCGTCGAGAACGGAGAGTCAATAGCCATGTCCTGTTCAATATGGAGATCCACTATATGGCTGGCCAGTTGAGAATCAATCCTCTCGTTACACTCATCAAGAACCACAAAAAATAAATCAAAACGAGACATAATTGGTGCACTCATTTGAATATTTGATCGCAGCCCTAGCTTCCTATTGTATCTACCTCCAATTGGGTTGGCTGCAGCCAGAATCGATGTTCGCGCATTAAGAGTCGCCTGGATACCTGCTTTTGCAATCGAAATTGTTTGCTGTTCCATAGCTTCATGGATAGCAACCTGATCAGAAATATCCATTTTGTCGAATTCGTCAATCGCGCAAATACCATTATCTGCCAGCATTAGGGCACCCGCTTCGATAGTGAACTCGCCTGTTTCCTCATCCTTGACAACTGCTGCCGTTAAACCAGCTGCAGATGATGCTTTTCCCGAGGTGTAAACAGCTCGAGGCAGGAATCCGCACACATACTTGAGAAACTGTGACTTAGAGGTGGAAGGATCTCCAACAATACACACATTTATGTCACCTCTTAAGTTAATACCCTCCATGGTAGTTTTATGAACACCTCCCATCAGCTGCAATAATATTCCCTTCTTGATCATTTCGTGGCCCCATACGGCTGGAGCAATTGAGTCGACCAACTTGGCATAGATATGATCAGAATGAACCATCTCCTTTAGTTCGTCCACCTCTTCCTGTGTCAGAGAATTTAGAAATTCTTCCTGCTCCTCTTCTCCCTGAGTACCATCACCCCGGACATCTGCTCTTGAAGCATCTCCTGCGTCTGCCTCTTGGACCATGCAAGCAAGAAACGAGAGCTTATAGGTAAGATCCCTTACACCAAGAGCCTTCAGGCCAGAGACAGCTCCATTAAGGCCCTCCCCGACTCTTGCGTTACCTCGATTGTCTCTTAGAGCTGTAGGCTTGACACCGGGAAGACCAAGCTGAGTTACGTCAGGGACCACGATCTCGGTTCCTGTAAATATACATTTGTCTCCTGCTTTAGCCCGTTCCACAATTTCACCTCGGAGAATAACATCCAACGTTCTAGGCATAGAACCAGTAGGAATCTCATTTGAGTTTTCTTGAATGCGCACCTTCTGCCAATCCACAAACGAGCTCTTCGCAACATTCAAAGTCCAAGACGATCGATTTTGACAAGTTATGTTCGGACACATATAGGGTTCAGTATAGCGAAAAACCTGCTCAACTGAATTCACAACCGACCGGCAAGCATCACATGTGAAAGAGGCCTTGTACAACTCTGGTCGAACTTCACTTGTTCTTGTAACTGTGCCCGAAATGCTAATCAATGATCCAACCTTGTCTGTTCGCAAGTCACGAACCCTATTGACTACAGGCAGATTGTAAAAAGCGATCTGAAAGACCTTTTCATTCTCTTCGGTTGCGGTCGTACTAGTGCCAGCATTAGAAGTCATTGTCTGGCTGTCTGTCTGAGTATCATTGTTTCCACTGCCACTATGCGTATAGAGTAGACTTGGTTCGTATTTCTTTATAAGGCGCCTTAAGCCTTTCTGCAGAAATGGGGAGAATCGATAGAACTGATCACTAATCGCCTGCGTTAGAATTGAACCATTTTCAATTATCGACATGTGTGAAAAATCGACATATAGAGTTGATAATTCATAGACCTTGAGACTGTGGATCTGGGCAATATAATATTTTCCACCGTACTCAGTAGATGAGTCCGTGTAGCTCTCTAGGAAGAACTCGAAGTTTCGCTGGACGGATTCACCTGTAGCGTCCACTACTTTGGGGATCGCGGCGAAATTAAACTCGCCATTGGTCCTTATATTCAATGCTGGAGGTTCATCGGCAGCATTGGCATTATTGTTTCCGGGCTGCTGGGCTGGAAAAGCATCGCTATTCTGCATTGGCGCTGAGCTTGAAATATTCGGCCCTGGAACACGGCCCCTACCATACGAGCTGGCCATAGGTGACGAGGGCATCGCAGGACGCCTTGCACCCCCAGCACCATCTTCAGAAAGTAGGGCATCAACTAGTGATGACATTTTTTTGGTATTTAGGGATGTGTGCCAATTTGACGGTGAAAGTGTTTGAGTAAAGGGGGGAAGAAAAGGAAGAACGCGTCGTCGCTGAGAAAAAGTTGGCGACGATCAATTTACGCCCAAACAAGAATTCGCGGGTCAAACGCGTCTGCGGCATCATTTTAACGAAAGTTCGAACGGCGACTTTAAGCAAATTAGTTTCGTGATTATACTATAAATATCTCACTGCAGTGAATAAAATACATTTAAGCAGTCTTCCGTATTACAAGGATTTGCTGACCAATTAGACTGGCCGGGACTGCTTCTTAATTCGAAATGCAGTTCCACCCCACTCTTTCATAGTACTAGCCAAAACATCACCTGCATCCAGTTGCTTGAAATCATCACCTCCTCCTCGCGATACTCTCATGACATGTACATTAGGTACAGTATATCGACCCGTGACAGATCCTATATAGTCTTGCAGCTGCTTCCCATGAGGATGGATGTCCAGCTCGACCACCAATGGCACAGGCGAGATTTGATAGGCAGATAAAAGGAGATCCTTGACACCTTTTGAATATGGACTATCGCAGTTAGTATCGGTTAGCAATTGCCAAAGGGGGCATTATTATGTCTTGTATAAGCCATACCAATAGGTTTTGGAGAAAATAACAACTAAGAGAGATTAGAAGAAAAGCCCCAGAAATCATCGGTGCAAAACGATACGTACCGGGTGCCTGGTCCAGTATGACCGAGTACTCCTTTTCAGGGTCAAACGGCTGTCCAGGTTCATTCGTCAGATCGTTTCCGCTAGAAGCATGAGCTGGTCCATAGGCGTTAGCATCCTGCAGCACATTGAATCCAAGGCAGACACATACTGTTATCGATTTTTTCCTTTGACCCTTCTGGTTGTAGTCTGGTAGTCTCCTCTATTGAGTTCAGGAACTTGGCTGTCGAAGTCTCAGTTTGAGACCTGTGAAAAACAAAAAATATCAGCAGCGCAAACAGTGACCATCCAGTTAGAATTGTGAGACGGGTTCTCTTTGAATAAACCATTCTCGCCACAGCTATTCCGAATCGGCAGTAGAAGAGTTCAAAACAATCACGGGAATTGGTAATCGGAGAATAGCAGCCAAACTGTGATCCCCAGCACTGCGGAACCAAGATTTATCCCTCCGCGCGATTCCTAATCGCACAATCTTATATATACAATACTATACGCAACCTGAAGGTGGCGTGTGGTGGAAATTAGAGCAGCCGATTTACTAATAAACGTCGGCAACTCGGTATAGTCTTATAATAATCTTAAATATGGGGTGGGCCCCTACGCGAAAAATGTAGACCCGCCGCGGCTAGGTTAGGGTCTGGCAACATCTGGCAACAGCCTCAGTCCTGTAACTCTATCAGCGTAGGCAGCCATGAATAGTAGGACAGCAGTCAAGCCATCAGTTGTTCTATTGATCATCTATACGATCCTGTGCTCCTCTTTGAGGACTGTGTCTGAGCTTTTTAGCAGAACTTAGTACTCTATCTAATGGCTTACCAGGTCCATCCCGGCACACATCACTACTCCAGGTAGTACTGAGCGGCAGAAATACCTATTGCCTTTTAAACAATTTTATCAGTTCCCTTAACCTTTCCCTGTCCGATTTCCATTTTGGCAGAGCGAGCACCGAATTGAATGGCACGTTTTTTCTCAACAGAGACGTGGTATAAGCCGTTGCGCCTAGCTATTAATCTTAATACGTGCTTCCCTTCCAGATCGCCATCGCCTTGGAATACCTTGTTATCTAAGGTACATTTCCGCATGGCCCAGTCTATAACTTGTTCGTCCAAGAAGGGATATCTCAGCTCTTTACCCCATGTCGCACATACCCGATCATCTCTCCCTAAATTCCGCTCGTGAAGCCTACCAAAGTCGAGAAACAGCTCGTCTGCTAGAGCCTCATAGCCAAAGTTTTTCAGTTTGGTGGTGTGCCGGGTGTAGCCACCAAAAAGCTCGTCTGCACCTAAGCCAGAAAAGAGAATCTTGCTCTTAGAAACGTACTCGCCCAAAGTTTGTATGGCGCTGTTCTTGATATACGCGGTGCCACTGCCGCGGGATGCAAAATAAAACGCTATGGCTATCGACAGATCCATGACGCTGTCTTTCGGCCACATGAGTTCCAAAACCTTTTGCCTGTGCTCGACCATCTCGTCAAAAGGGACATTGATTTCAACGAACGTGAAATGAATGTCACAGGCGTCTGACATGCTTTCCAGTTCCTGCCATGATTGCCTTCCTAGTTTGCGGTCTGGCGTTTCAAACCCTCCGCCAACTCGTTTGTTTTCGAAGGCCACATTCAACAGATCGATCTGGTTATAGCCCATTTTGCGCATGAACATTGCCAAAAGAGTACAGTCCAAGCCGCCAGAGAATAGTATTGCGATATGGTGGCCGTCACTCACATTTTCAGTGTCATCTCGTATGGATGTGACACGATCCTCTACGGCAGCTCGCAACAGAGCCTCCAACTCGATACTCTGGGTTTCTAAAGAGTCTTCTCCATGCTCTATGGCTCGAATAAGCTGTCCAAATGGGTATTTTAGTGGCAGTGGCACGCTGTGGCCCCAGCTGTACTGTTTTAAATCCTGAGTCCTCAGATCGAAGCAGAATACCTCTGTCGCAGGAACCTCTATTAACTCTAGTCCTGCGAGAGGCTTACTTGGTGGAACACTTGTTATAATAAGAGTCTCATCGTCATGGGCATACAGAAGACTGCGCCTTCCAATGCAGTCTCGAGCAAACCATAACTTAGAGTCTTTGGAATCGTAGAACGTAAAGGCATATTCACCTCGCACTTGATTCAGAGTCGCAAGTACTCCGTGAGCTAGAAACTGCTCTATGAGGTAATGTGTGTCACTCCCTCCCAGTGTCTCCTGATTGTAGATTTCCCCGTTGAATTGTATAATACACTGATCCCGGTGAAATGGTTGAGATGTTTTCGGCTCTCGCAGTGACAAAACACTGGAGCCTAACCTGAGGACGACAGACCGATCCAGGTTAACTACCTCGCTATTATCAAACGTAGGCCCCCGATCTACAATCTTTGGATATAAGTCATCCCATAGTTCCTCAAGTTCCGGCACGAGTGATCTGTTATTCCGAAGAATCAGCAGGATGCCACACATGCGAATCGAAGATGATGTGATCGGCGAGGCACCCGAGAAAACTGGGATGGCTAGTTGAGTTCCATAGGGGACTTGCCGGAGATTTTGGTCCCAAAGTGAGAGAAGAGCACTGGCGGAACGGAGTATCAAGAACAACCATTGTCAAAGCGTCTAATTTTACATTATCTGGTTGGATGAATAGTATGGAATTTGTCCTGGTCTAAGGAAAGCCATTGAACCTCTTATTATAAGTTTGTCAGAAAGATCTGGGTCGAGTGGATCGCCGCGATCTCATCGAATATACTCCGCCGCAACATGGCTGAGGAAGCACCAGAAGAAGACCACGCATCGATGACCTTGTCGCCTAAAAGGGAAGACACCTCAGATGTGAAGCCAGATATGAAGCCGGATCTGAAACCGGAGCCGGGGTCAAATAAGGCGGGATCGCCCAGGATACACCCGGACTTCATCGAGCTGGCACCTGGAATGAAGTCACCCGTTGCAACTGCTTACGACAACGCTCCAGGTTCAATGACGCCGCCTGTTATAGAAGCAGGAACTAGCAACACGCAAGATCTACAGGGCATACTTGAGCAGTTCGACCCCCTTTCATTGTCCGAAGTGCAAAGGACGAGATCGAAGGAGCCCGACGCACAGGAGGATGAAACAGAACCGTCATCGTCATCGTCTACAGCGGCTTTGGCACCGGTACCGGCTGCAGCCAAGAGAGAATCCATATCGGAGAAACGTATTCAGGGAGTGCCCGAGATACCAGGAGACGACACGCAGCCGTTTGATTTCCAGCGGTTTCTTGACCAGCTGAGGCATAAAAGTGCTGATCCAATTGCTAGATACGTAAAGAGCTTCCTGAGCGAGTTCAACAAGCGGGTCTGGACTACGAACGAACAGGTCAAGATCGTTGGGGACTTCAAGGTGTTTATTGCCGGCAAGATGGCTATTTGTCCTCCATTCTCGACCTTGTCTGACAATGAATTGACTAATGCGTTGGAAGGTATGGAGAAGCTATTAATGAACCGCCTGTACTCGAAAACTTTTTCACCAGAGATTCCGCCCAATAGACGTGCCGATAGCCACGAGGAAGATGTTCTAAGAGACAAGGTTCTAGAGGAGAAAATGAGGATATGGCATTGGATCGAGGGCAGACACCTAGATCTAGCAGACCGATTTCTAAGGAATGGAGAAGCATTTGTGAAGCTGTCAAGCGACGAGCTGACCAAAATCAACCATTATCGCGCTCCTAGAGATAAAATTATATGCATATTGAATTGCTGCAAGGTGATATTTGGGCTGCTCAGACAAACGAACTCTGAAGAATCTGCCGACGGCTTTTTGCCGATCTTAATATACGTTGTCATAAAAGCACAACCCAAGGATCTAATATCTAATGTCAATTACATCCAGAGATTCAGAAACCCAGATATGATGAATGGTGAGGCTGGGTACTATCTATCGTCCCTCATTGGTGCAATAAGTTTCATCGAAACTCTGGACAGGTCAGCATTGAGCATTTCAGACGAAGAATTCGAAACCAACGTTGAAAGCTCCGTTCGTTCGATAGCAGAGCCGTCGGAACTTAGCGTACTATCCCTTCAACCGCCTTCGACTCCAGATCGAAAGGCCACCCCTCAGCTAGAAGCTGATGGTGGAGAAGCATCATCAAACGCAGAAGATGCACACCAACAGGGCTCAGACGCTGCTACAACCCCGATTTCAGGACTCAATGCATCTTCTGTACTTTATAATTCCGCTGGGTTACTGGCCGCCCCGTTCAGATCTATATCCGCCTTCTTTGCCGAGTCAGCTGAAGACGACGATGGGGAGCCGCAGTCGAGCGAAGACTCGACGAAACAACAAAACCTTAAAGAAGTGGATAAAGTATCCCCGGAGGAGTCTGCGGCCCGGCAGGCGTCAGCTGAAGAAGAAGAAGCTAGACGCATTCACCAGGTAGAGTTCGCCAATGTTACGGAGACTTTAAAGCAAATGTTTCCCTCTCTGGATAAGGATATAATCGAGGATGTTTTACGAGAGAAAGAAGGTCGCGTGGGCGCAGCTGTGGATGCATGCCTTCTTCTGACTGGAGCATAATAATATTTAATAGATTTCGCACTCCCTTCCCCCTCGTTCTCTCCCTCTTAGTAGCTAATTAGTTAATTATAAGCTCGGAAACTCTATGTTAGACAATTGTAGCAGCTGCTTAGCAACTAGTGCTTTGAATTGCAAGGCTCTGAAACTACAACCGCCTCATTCCGCTCGGTTCAATATGTCGATAAAATTCGGAATTTACTCTTTACTGGCACAGGGCGCCGTCAACGCTTCCTCAGAAGTTCCTCTACATGTTGCCATGCAGAGAATAATGTCCATGGAATGTTCTATACCTTCGATCCCTAACCTTGACGCTCAGCTCTCTGTGAGAATCGACTGATTTTCCTGTTAGGGCCGAGGAAGCTCGGTGATTATAATGGGGTAGCGGTATATCTCAGCACGCAGCTGTCCCACGCCTCATCATCCCAAAGTGTGTGGTGCACCCCTTTAGTTACGCCGTAGCTTGCGTTCTTTTTCCCACCATTCGTATGCTACTTTTCCATTAGGGCCTCTTCTACATACAAGTGAAGGCGCTTCTGCAACCTACTATCAGGATACTTTGGATACTTGGGGGTTTTGACTTGAACATATATACGATTATTGGTGTCAAGTCTGATTTGAGTCTCGTGTGAAGTGATGCTGGCTCATTCCTCGCCGCCGGTTCGACCTCTCCAGCCAATCTCATTCAGTCCGATCGAGAATAAGACAGTAGAATATACGGCGGGAAGCAATCCATCTTCGACTGACGGCTACGATATAGCCGACGAGGATAACTTTCGCTCGCATAATTCGCTGTCGACGAGATCGATGACTTCGTTAGCCACCACTGTGGATTCTATGCCTGATATCGATACTATTTCCTCTCGAGATGGAACGGTAGTGCCAGCGAAGAACTCTAACAACATCAAAATCAAGAGCCTCAGCTCCAAGTCAGATCATAGAGGATCAGACACAGGCGAATCTGAGATTGGAGAAGAGTTCTTTGACGCCCCGCCGACTGCTTCGCCTGTCTCGCCGATCTTGGAGACGGATTATCCAGTACCCCTGCAGCTTTCGCAAACAATCAGTGAATACAACGAGAAACCAGACCATGAAACTAATGGCAGTATAGATGTGCCTGGGTTTTCTTTTCCTTTCTCATCCAGCGGCGATAAGTTGTCAAACTACAAAGGGTTACGGGTCAACACTTCGAAATCCAATCTTGGCGACCTCGATGGAGTGTCTCCTGATGATACCACTAGAGAAGCCAATATTCTAACTAATGGCCATGTGAATGGTAAGTCTCTTCACCCGGAGAAACCAGCAGAGGAGGATGAGGATGATGATCAATTTACGACTACGATCAAAACAATAAACACAACACCCCCCACCATCGATATTAATAGCAACACAAGCATCAAAACCAACAGCAAGGATCACGAAGAAGGAACCGAAGATTATAATGCGACTGACGACAGCAATGGTCATGCTCTGTCAAACAGCCAACGACCAGTAATACCTCTTAACGGACGGCTGTCATCGGCATCAAGTATAGCATCGCATCGGCTCTCATATGCATCTCATGTTACATCTTCTTCAGCTGGAAAGCATTCCTCTGTAGACGGAAGTATGCATTCGCCGAGTATGAACAGACAAATAGTGAGGCAGTCTATCGAATCTGCTGATGAAAAGATGTTGCATTACAGCTCGGTACTCGGTAGTACTTCTGGGTTCAGCAAGCCTGGCCCAGCTGTCTCATCCACTACGTCATTACCAACATTGGACAGAAAAACTTCATCAGCGTCCAACCCCCACCGCTTGCATCCTGCTGCACTTGGAAATCTGGGCGCTTCCAAAAGCTATCACCAGCCCCATCCTTTGTCGACAGCTACTGGCGCACCAGGACATCCTCGCAACTCGTTATCGTCACAGGTATCGGCATCTTCGCATGGATCTGAAGCAAGACGGTTCTCGCACAGACCTTCTTTTTCATTTACAAGGAGAAGAAGCATTATTCCTCATGGATTACCGACCGAAGCCCAGTTGGAGGAAGGAGGGGTCTCTGCTGCAGAGATTGAGCGACTGCGAGAAGCTATTATTGCACAGAGAGAATCTAAAAGACGTCGAAGAGAGTTTCTGGAGGACGAAAGAGTACTAGTCGGAACAAAAGTTTCTGAGGGCCATGCAAACTTTGTTACTGCTTATAATATGTTGACCGGAATCAGAGTGTCTGTTTCACGATGTAACGCAAAAGTTGACCGTCAATTGGTAGATAAGGATTTCACTGCTAGGAATAAGCTTGCATTTGATATTTCGGGCAATGAACTGACGCCTTCTGCAAAATACGATTTCAAGTTCAAGGACTATGCACCGTGGGTGTTCAGGCATTTACGAGAGTTATTCAAACTGGACCCTGCAGACTACTTGATGTCCTTGACATCTAAGTACATTGTATCAGAGCTTGGCTCTCCTGGAAAATCGGGCTCATTTTTTTATTTTTCGAGAGACTTCAGGTTTATTATCAAGACAATCCATCACTCGGAACATAAGATGCTGCGAAAAATACTGAAGGACTACTACAGTCATGTGAAGAATAATCCGAATACGTTAATATCTCAGTTTTATGGATTGCATCGTGTGAAATTACCATTCGGCCGGAAGGTTCACTTTATCGTTATGAACAACTTGTTCCCTCCTCACAGGGACATTCATCGTACGTTTGACTTGAAGGGGTCAACTTTGGGGCGGCTGCATGTCCCCCAGTCTGATGAGGGTGAAGGAAAGAAAAAGAGTATTGTATACAAGGACTTGAATTGGGTTGAGCAAAAGGAAATGATCCGCCTTGGGCCATCTAAGAGTTCGCAGTTTCTGAAGCAGCTGGAGATTGATGTCGCGCTACTAAAGAGACTGAATATCATGGATTACTCGTTACTAATTGGTATTCATGATCTTACCAAAGGTAATACCGAAAACATTCGAGATAGTACATTGCAGGTATTTGAGCCTGGTGCTATTCTCACTAGAGATAAAGCAGCAGAGCTGAGAAGGGCTTTGATATCTGCAAGTCCCACTGCTCTAAAGGGAATCGATTTTGCTTTGGATCGGTATGACCGGCAGGAGTTTATGTTCTATGCAGACAGCGGAGGATTCAGAGCAACAGACGAAAATGACAACCCTCTCTCTGACATATACTATTTGGGTGTAATAGACTGCCTGACGCCGTATACTTTTGCAAAAAGGATCGAAACGTTCTGGAAAGGTTTATCGAGTTCTCGAGTATCTATCTCGGCAATCCCAGCTACAGAGTATGGCGATAGGTTCCTTAAGTTTATCAAGTCTGTGGTTACCACCAAGGAAAATTCGGCACTGAATCATCAGCCATTGCCGGTAGCCGGACCCAGTCGTTTATCAAGCTCGCTGGAACTGGAGAATCGAAATGAATCGTCTACTAGTGTTCATCTTCCTGCATTGAGTGAGGCATCCTCTGAAACCCGCTCCGATTCTCTTAGACGTCGTCATTGATTATATTTAATGAATTTTTTTTCAATTGCATTCTTAGCAATATAGTTGCTTATAATAATAAAAGTGTTCTTCTAATCCGCCCGTTAGCTGTCAATTCTCTCTTAGAGTTCGTTATGTAGTGTAAGCCGCCAGTGGGAATCCTGCCCCACACGCTTAGAGATGTCATCAGTACTTAGGAAGCTAGGGATAACTAAAAGCATTGTAACTCCTTCTGAGTATATACGAATAGCGAAACAATGGGAGTACCGAGTAGTTCCGATTGACGCTAGCTGGTACCTACCCAATGCCAACCGGAATGCTTTTGCCGAGTTCAAAGCAGAACGCATACTCGGAGCGAGGTTCTTCGATATCGACGCTATTAAAGACGAATCTTCGCCGTACCCACATATGCTGCCGACAGTGGAGGGGTTCAATGAAGGCATGAGTATGATATATTCGATTTCATTTGGTATTGAGAGGAGGATTGTGGACTAATACTCATAGGCACTCTCGGATTAGCCAGGGAAGACATATTGGTGGTTTACGACAAAGCAGGCATTTTTTCGTCGCCCAGAGCCCATTGGATGTTACGTGTCTTTGGACATGAGAATTCGTTATTATTGAATAGCTTCCCAAAATATAAGGAGGAAGGCTTTCCTCTTGAGTCTGGCGAACCGGAGCCTCTCATGCCAGTTCCCAAATACGAGAGCCCAGGGCTTGATTTGAATCAGGTTATCAGCTTCGAGGAACTGGAGCAGATTGTCAATTCTGAAGGTCATAATTATCAAATTATAGATGCTCGTCCTGGTGGACGGTTTGCAGGCACTGATCCGGAGCCTCGCCCAGGTCTTCCTTCAGGACATGTCCTTTCAGCAACCTCGGTCCCCTTCTCTGATCTGGTGGAGAATGGACAGCTTCGTCCTGCTCGTGAGCTCGCCAAGATTTTTGAACAGAAGGGGATCACTAATACTAAGCCCATCATTGCAATGTGTGGTACAGGTGTTACTGCATGTGTTGTTGAATCTGCCTTGAGAGAGGCGAACTTGGATCAACAGGGAGTCCAAGTGTACGACGGAAGCTGGACGTAAGTTGAAGATGAATGATATCGAATGCTTTGTTTGCGTTATGAATTCTAACTATACACCTGGTAGTGAATGGGCCCAGAGAGCAGATAAGTCAAAAATTGTAAATTGAAGCCTTCAGTTAGTAGGTAGCCTCGGGTATACCTGCCGGTGCAGGTTGCTCTGAGAGCTTATTAATGAAATCCCATTCTTCTTCTTGCACCTCAATTACGCTCAGTCGGCTACGTTTCAATAGCACAAAACTTTTTAGATCGGTGTCAACATATGATTTTAGTTCTGTAAGTGACACACCTCGCTTTAAGTGTTTCTCATATTCAACGTCCACCATGAACCATCTTGGTGCTTCGGGGTCGCTCTTGGGATCAAAGTAAGGGTGTTTCTTATCAATAGCAGTATCTATTAAGCGTGTTAGGCATAATTTTAGTATTGCGCACGAGAAACATGTATCTTACAATCTGGATATGATTCTTTAGCGACTGTAATGACTCCAACAATGCCTGGAGTAGGGCAATTGGAATGGTAGAAGAAAGCCTTATCTCCCTTTCTCATTGCCCTCATGTTGTTGCGAGACTCATAATTCCGTACTCCATCCCATGGAGATATCTTCATGTCCTTTAAGTCGTCCAAACTGAACTTGACATCTGAGCCCTTCTGGATGCGACTCACCGGCTCAGACTTGAATAGCCAGTATCGTCGCTCCCAAGAGTTTTTTTCTATAGCATCATCGCTGGGATTCTTTTCTTTTATTTTGGATCTCTTTGGTGCCTTTTCCACTTCTTCTGACTCTTTTATGGCCTTAGTGGAAGGTCTTTTACGAGTAATGGCCATAAATGCGTGGGTTGCAGCAGCGCGTTTCTGCGGAGGTTTCACCTAATGTGCTCGACTACGCGAACGGCATATT
>JANIVV010000040.1:0-10194 GCA_030555955.1 Diddensiella transvaalensis | reverse complement strand
GTCGGCTCTTCCTATCATACCGAAGCAGAATTCGGTAAGCGTTGGATTGTTCACCCACTAATAGGGAACGTGAGCTGGGTTTAGACCGTCGTGAGACAGGTTAGTTTTACCCTACTGATGAATGTTACCGCAATAGTAATTGAACTTAGTACGAGAGGAACAGTTCATTCGGATAATTGGTTTTTGCGGCTGTCTGATCAGGCATTGCCGCGAAGCTACCATCCGCTGGATTATGGCTGAACGCCTCTAAGTCAGAATCCATGCTAGAACGCGGTGATTTCTTTGCTCCACACAATATAGATGGATACGAATAAGGCGTCCTTGTGGCGTCGCTGAACCATAGCAGGCTAGCAACGGTGCACTTGGCGGAAAGGCCTTGGGTGCTTGCTGGCGAATTGCAATGTCATTTTGCGTGGGGATAAATCATTTGTATACGACTTAGATGTACAACGGGGTATTGTAAGCAGTAGAGTAGCCTTGTTGTTACGATCTGCTGAGATTAAGCCTTTGTTGTCTGATTTGTTTTTTTATTTCTTTCTAAGTGGGTACTGGCAGGAGCCGGGGCCTAGTTTAGAGAGAAGTAGACTGAACAAGTCTCTATAAATTTTATTTGTCTTAAGAACTCTATGATCCGGGTAAAAACATGTATTGTATATATCTATTATAATATACGATGAGGATGATAGTGTGTAAGAGTGTACCATTTACTATTTGGTCTTTTTATTTTTTATTTTTTATTTTCTTTTTTTTTTTTTTTCGTTGCAAAGATGGGTTAAAAGAGAAGGGCTTTCACGAAGCTTCCCGAGCGTGAAAGGATTTGCCCGGACAGTTTGCTTCATGGAGCAGTTTTTTCCGCACCATCAGAGCGGCAAACATGAGTGCTTTTATAAGTTTAGAGAATTGAGAAAAGCTCATTTCCTATAGTTAACAGGACATGCCTTTGATATGAAAAAAAATACTACGAACTACGATTTTACCAAGAAAGATGTAAGAGACAAGTGAACAGTGAACAGTGATAGTGGGGACATTTTTTTTTTTTTAAGTAAATGGCAGTTTCTAGGGAATGATGATGGCAAGTTCCAGAGAGGCAGCGTAAAAGGATGAGGCTACTGGGAAGAAGAAAGAGGAAAAGTGCAAGATGAATAGCCAGTGCAATATATATACATGTATACTTAACAGATATGGAATGGTTGGCGAAGTAAATTTTTGGCGACGCGGTATGCGGAGTTGTAAGATGTACTACGATCGTATAGTGTACTGCGGCAAAATGTTAGTGCAGGAAAGCGGGAAGGAAAAAGAAGCAACTAAACGAGGGTGTAGAAAAAGACGAAGAGGAAAGGATTAACCGTAGAAGAGAGGGAAATGGAGGGAAGAGAACAAAACCGGAGTGTTTTTTTTTTTTTTGTAGGAATATCGGAGGAGAATATTGTTTGTACATATCAAGTAGTAGCAACCCAATGAGCATAATGGAGTGCTTAACTCTTCAGAAGAAGAGTGCAGCTGGATAGTGCGAATTTTTCTGAATCGAATGGTAGGTTAGTTATGGGATTTAGCATAGGAAGCCAAGAAACTAGAGAGAAAAAAAAAAAAAAAAGAAATAAAGATTGCAGCACCTGAGTTTCGCGTATGGTCACCCACTACACTACTCGGTCAGGCTCTTACCAGCTTAACTACAGTTGATCGGACGGGAAACGGTGCTTTCTGGTAGATATGGCCGCAACCGATAGTTTAACGGAAACGCAGGTGATATGAGGGCAGGGTCCAGACATGTTCAGTAGGTGGGAGTGAGAGGTGTTATGGGTGGAGGACAATTTTTATTATATTTCATCTAATAGCAATAGGATATGAGAGGTGAAAAAGCAAAAGCAATAGTGCATTGTGATGTGGAGAATAAGGTGCATACGATGAAAAAGGGCGATTTCCAGAGATCAAGGAGTGGCGGTATCTTATGAACAGTAAACATGACTATTCTGAACTCATGAAGAATCCCGATATACTTGTGGAATGGTCACAGGTGAAACGGGTGGTTGCGGATTTGGACTTGGGTGAGGTTGACCGGTGTCCAATATGTTTAGAAAGTCCACCTCTTGCACCCCGGTTAACACAGTGTGGACACGTCTTTTGCTTTGTTTGCATTATAAAATATACTTCCCTGGTGAGCACCCAGTGTCCACTGTGTTTGAAGGCGCTCTACATTCGCAAGCCTATGTTATACTTGCCCAATTCATTAGGTCCGCTTCAGGCTACAGATGTAGGATCCAGAATAGAGTTGGAGCTCTATTCCAGGTCAAAGACTGGCAATAATATCGTCTCTGTTGCGGGGCTGCATGATGATACTGTTTCAGCGGATCCTGGACACGGTCTGAAGTCCAGAGCCCGCTATGTAAAGGCTCGACCTAGTGTTATCTGTCAGCTCTATCAAGAAGAAAAGCGTGTGATAGAGGAGGATATGCATGCACGAGTTGAAGAAGGTGAGTCTCGAGAGTATCATGAGACTGCTATTCACCATATTCAGAGTGATATTGATACTGCAATGGAGGAGTCGACAGATCCTACCGGACTAGATAAGGACGACGAAGACAATGAGCCTCTGTATTACTACTTTTACCAGCCTAAAGGTCGAGTGAGGAGTTTCCTGTCTTCTTTGGATGTCAAGATACTTCGAAAGCAGTTTGGAGACTTCAGCGAGTTTCCTAATCGAGTTTGTCCGACAATTGTCAATGTCAGCTATGCTAAAATCGACAAACAGCTTCGACAGCGCAGCCGCTATCTGGACTATCTTCCTCTTGGATCTGTTGTCAGGTTTTTGGACTGTGACTGGACGGGGCTAGTTTCAGAAGGTGTCTTGTCGCAGTTTGCTGTAGAGCTGCAAAAAAGAAATGTCTCATTATCTGAAGTTACTTCTGATCGTTCCATGGTTATGACTGAGCCTGAGACTCCACCAGTAGAACCTAACTCTGTCCCTCTCTTTGAGCAGTACTCGGGTTATGACCCATTCACTGATGGGTGTCTGGAACAAGAGGAGGAGCGTAGTGAGACTCTTTGGTTTGACGGTGTGGATCTTAATGAGATCCCGCGACGTGGTGGCAGGAAGCACAACAAGAAGATAATTATATCTACGCACAGAATGGCATGAACTCTCGTGTTTTCCAATGTGCGAATTTGTCCCCCCCTTCTTTGCTTTACCTGTATTTTTAATTTTGCATTGTACTTTTTTTCTTCCGGTTTTGATGTTTTGGACTTCGACTCAGGATAAAGTCTTGTTTATTTCGACACTAAGTATATTTATAATAAAACAAGTTATAGCCAGCCTAGCCATATGAGCACTAGTTAGGAGCATTTCTATTTTATCTTGGACCTCTAGGGTCAAGAAAAGAATATCGCACGGGGGTCATTCGGCCTGCCATCTGGCCCTATATTGTTCTCTTGAAACCTCGCTTTTGTGTATTCTGCTCGTGCAGCATCAAACGATATGCCCTTCTGGTCCATGAGTCTGCGGATTTCTCGCTTGGCATTGTCGTCTAGTCCCTGTCGAGCATCGTCTGAATAGATGTTGCCAGTGAGGTCAAAGTTCTCAGAGGAGAATCCAGCCTCTCTATCTGCAAGAAAGGAGTATCTCTGACCTCTCAGTCTTGATAAAAGTGATACTAGATAAGTTCCAGTGGCACTTAGGGCTGAAGCTATACCCCCTGATTAGAACTGTTTACGCACTGCCATGTTCAAAAAGATGGCTCAGAGTTTGACACTTACGCCACCATCCTCTAAATAGATAGAGAATAAGTGCTATCAGCAACGCGCTAATTCCCGATACCACAAAGAAAAAGTTCCATCTCCCCCTCACATCGTCCTCTGGATTCATTGCTGGGGTATGCTGTTGTAGTCTTTCCACGTTCATGCGGCACAGTAGGTATCGGCGGATCAAACCCGTGCCAGATCTGACCTGTCATCACGTGACTTGGGAGTTCAGGCACTGCTGCGATGGGTTCATTTCCGAGAAATACTGCAGGCAGGCGGGTACAGATATGGATAGTGTTTCTACTGCCACTATTGATAAACCTTTTGTCGCATATTAAAGGGAATTAAAAGTAGGGAGAGTTGAAGAATAGCGTCTTCACCGCTTTCGGTCCCTTAATCTGGTAAACCAGTTTCACGCGCACTCACTACCGACCTCTCATAATAGCGGCAAGACCTCTTATCTCATCAAAAAGTTTCAAAGCTTCAAATATCTGAGTGTGTTTATACGAAGACTCTGTAGATTGACTCTGCTATCTTTAAGTCTCAAAGAGTGGGAAAAGGTCCAAAAAAATCCTCGCAGGACGCTCAAGTACTGTGATACCTATATAGGAACTGGAGGCACTTTTTTGCCTGGGTAAGTTGAAATTTGACTCTTAGCTTCAGCCCGACTATCTATGATCGACCCAACTGCTTTCTGATAAAGTTAATGACAATATTAATTCCTAAACTATAACATATAGCAAGAAACAGATCGAAGCCGCTCCTCTCTTGAATTGACGACGATCACAGAAGCGTGAAACTTAACGACGGGTCTGTAGACAATTATGGCCCACGTGATCTATTAGAGCCACTGCCGACAGATTGGCAACAGCTTTAGGTGGCCATTTTCTATTAGTTTCTAGCCACTATAACTTGACTTCTATTACTCACTACTCGTTATCGAGTCCTAACTGGTGGCACGGGTTTCTTAGGCAACTATCATACATATTACATATTACATACAAAACCGTTAGCTGCATGCATTTATGAACAGCTTACACGTAACTCTAATGCTCTTCTATATCATCCTTAAGCGCTGGTTCTAACATATATAGGGCTTACGAGCGGATAGGAAATTGAGCTATGCCTGTTCACAACTATTTCCGTGATGAAGACGTAAACGATCTGAGAGATGATATCAGAGAATGTCTTCTTACCTCTATGCAATACTATCGCAATTACGAAGATGCTTTTGCTAGATTTTTAACTGACCTCAGCGCCCCTGGAGATCACATTGAGCTCGCTAACAAACTGAGGCGAAAGAAGACAGCAGCCAAGAAGAAGAGCTATATTCTTGATTTCTGCAGAGATCTTGCAAAGCCATGGCCTGTTAATGGTGATGAGAGAGTATTTTTCCAGGTTCCTAGAGTAGCTTATCCCACGACTGTCGAACATGCCATAGGCGAAATAAAAAAACTCAATGGGATTGATGCTACTGTGTTGTTTCTTTCTTCCAACCCGGCTCTGATGGAACCTGGAAATGGTAACCCATTACTGTCGACACATCCTCCGACTGGCCCTAGGTCGCACTATGATTGTGTTGTGGACTGGGAAAATTCAAGAATGTGGGAGGAGGGGGAGTTGATAGAATACGCCCGAAGATGTATAGACCCATTCATTGTGAATTTCATCAGGACTGAGCCGAGGCTGGATTTCCATCGTATGCTAGTAGCTGCGATAATGCCGCAGTTCCTCGAATCCCCTGTACTTCCCAGTGCTTCTGAAGCTGATGCTAGCGCTCTCATACTTCAAAAGATTTTAGACCCTGTTTTTGTTCTGTTTAGGCGCCTTATTCGTCCTAGGGTCGCAGTTCTCGTACTGCAAATGACCGTTATGGGTGCAGGTGAAGGATTTATAGCCGACTATATGTATGGGTATGATAATACCTATCTATGCCCAGTTGAACTAAAAAGACCTCAGAGCCAGTGCGTGAGTGCTCTTGAGGATATTATCATTCACAATTCAGGACCTGATTATAGGAGCCTGTGCCCAGCTTGTGCAACTACCGAAGGAGGGCCTAAGGATACTAAGAAGCAAAATGGATTTCAAATTTCGAGACAGCTCATAAAGCAGTGTTTGACCTCTCAGACTCGTTATTTTGGAGTTTCTGACGGCACCGCCTTTGCGGTAGGAATGCTCGAAGGAAGTGCCGAGCGACGATCAATTCCAAATGATAACGGGTATTTCTTCAGCGCACCGATGAAGTATTTTCGGGTGAGTCAAGATAGACAGATATTTACTCCTACCTCAATGCAGTTATTCGTCCTACTTAGGTCCTATTTGGAGGGTGAAAATCAAGATATTATGTTGGCGTTTAGTAAACGCATAAAGGATCGAACAGGAGGCTTAAACAAGGGCGCACTTACAAGTGCTGGCTCGAATAAGATACGACACGACACTGGAAATACTCTGCATCTAGCTCAAGATTCAGTCAACTCCAGGACAATGCCGGGTATGACACGCCAAGAGGGTGTGGATCGCTGGTCGCAGGTTGTAATAGTCGATTCTAGGAAATGGTTTGAAGGAGTTTTTCATATACCTGAGACCGAGAGGCCAATTGATTCTTCTCTTGGTGGCCAGAGTTCCCTGAGTTGGAATTCTCGACCTGGTGATGTGGCACCAAGACCTGACAATGAATCTTATAACGATGACTCTCGTTCAGATGTGTCTGTAGTCTCGGAGGGGCTCTTTTCTTTGCGAGAATCCTCTACCGCTTATTCAACACTAAGGAGCGATCTTGGAACCGATAAATGGGACCGCACTCTTTGCAAGGTTGGCTCAACAGCGTTCACACAAAGATTCTCCACCATGTGCTTGAAGGTGTTTGTTCAAGAATGCTTTTGGAGGGAGAAAAATACCAAGGAGGTTGACGAAGATGAGATTGCGCGCTGGGAGTGGGATGCGTACGAAAAACTCAGAGAAATCCAAGGATTGTATGTTCCGTATATATTTCAATACGGTCATTTGCTAGATCTTGATTTGGAACCAGACAATGGTATCGGATACACTGGGCCATTCATTCTGATGGAAGACCTTGGAACGGAATCGCCAGATCCCAAAGATCGAGCACAGTATGAGATGGCTTTGGAAGCACTAGAGGCTATCCACCGATGCGGAGTTGTTCATGGGGACGTGAAACTCGCCAATATGCGGTTAAAGGATGGACGAGTATATTTCATAGATTTTGCCGATCTGGGTCTGGGTCAGGAGAGTTGGTGGGGGGGCCCTCTCAAACCAGAATGGGATATAGCCCAGTTGGACGGCATCTTTCTGAGTGCAGAAAACGATTGATCGGTTGATCTTTTGATTTTCATTGCTAGCGTTGTGATTTCCTTAATTTATTTATGAACGCAAGAGATTCTTATATGTATACCAAATTACATTTGGTTCCTCATTGCCTTAGTCTAAGGTTTCACCTGTCTGCCCAACCTTCGCCGCTGGCCCACATGCCTTTTGGAACGAGACCATAAATTTCATAAAAGTGGATCAGACTCCGTGAATTCTTCATCCTTTGGCATTCGAACATAGGCGTAGGCAACCGAAGAGAGAAATGCGCCGCTTGCAAACAGAAATGTGCAGAAAAAGGCCTTGGTGATAGCCTTGGCATAAACACTCTCCACCAAGACCCGTGTTGTTGGTTCCAGTGATGCGACCGCTTCAGCAGAATGCCTCACAGCATCGATAATCACGTGTTTCGCCTCAATGCCATTGAGAACCTCCTTGAGCTCTCTTGTAAGAGAGTTCTGAATGACAGTAGATATTGCAGCTACTCCCCAAACAGCACCTAAACTCCTAAACAAGAAAACTGTCGAAGTTGTCAATGCTTGCAATGAAATGGGAAAAGCAGCAATAAAAGTGAAGAGAGTCCCAGGATATGCCATACCTTGACCTAGATTTGCTGGCAACAGGAATACAAAGTATTCCCATGTTGGAGAATTCTTGCCCAAATACCATACCAGTAGGTTACCGACAGCCATAAGGAAGCACCCAACCCGGGAGACTATTCCAAGGTTGCCGCCGTGCTTCATAAGATACCCTGCTATGACCCCTCCAATCGGCGTGCACATGGACGGCAAGACAAGTCTCAGGCCTGCCACTGCAGGGCTATCATGAAGGACAATCTGGAAAAATAGTGGCAGAGTGAACAGGAAAGCATATGCAGCCATACCTACAAATATATTAGTCAGCATGACCAATGCCGAGAATTTACGACATATTAGTTTCATAGGCATCACCGCAACAGCATCTGTAGTTTCTTCGACTATGCAGAACACGACCAGCATAGCAATACTACCGACGGCGAATAGAATCATTCTATAATCTGTCCATTCGTATAAGTCACCTCCAAAACTAAGGAAGCACAGCTGGAGCAGAAGACCTGTTACCAAAGTAACTGAGCCAAGTATGTCAATCTTATTTCCAGCACTCTTAGACATCTTGAGCTCATCTTGGTTCTGCACGAACAAATATCCGGCTACCATACTAAAGATAGTAATGGGGACTTGAAGCCAGAAGCAGAACCTCCAGCCAAACTTGCTTGATATAGCCCCACCAAGTGAGGCACCACAGATACTTCCAAACCCATACACTACATTCTGAGCTGCTTGATACATCCCCCTTCGCTTGAAGGGAATTATATCCGAGTTAATTATCGTAGTCATTGTCACTAGACCACCCCCTCCAATTCCAGTCAAACCTCTCATTATGTTCATGATCAGTAACCCAGGGGCTGCTGCACACCCTATACATCCTACCAAAAAGAAGCTTGTGGCAATGAAGAAGCAGGTTCGCCTCCCCATTACATCTGAGAATGAGCCATAGAGAGGCTGAAAAGCAGTACTAGTAACCAAGTACGACGTGGTGATCCAAGAAGCCATGTTTGAGGCGTTAAACTGACTTCCTATTATAGTGTAAGTCGACGCAGTAATAGTACCATCAAATCCTGATAAGAAGACGTTGCTGAAAATTGCCAATTGGATCAGCAAGAAATTCCGGGGTGGAACCCAGGTCTCCAATGTAGGCATATACTGCAATTAAGGTCTCCTCAGAAATCCTAGAAACTAAATCTGGAGAGGAAATGGTTGAATGTATATAGTTGTGCGCATATCTTATCTCCGGCGGCAGGTTTGATCATTTCTGGAGCACCGGCGGGAAAAAATGGGCACTCTCATACATTAACCAACAACCCCTGAACTTTAGACTCTATCCGAGAAAAAAGCCTATTTCACCGCAAGGTGAATACTTTTGGATTGGCATAACGAATGTCAGATATTTTAGAGTCACAGAGCTGGGAGATTTATAAGGCAAAGTCATGTGTGTGTGTGTCGTTAACTATAACCACCACATATGCCAGACCAAGACACAATTACCACAATCACTAAGCCCAAAAATCTGAAACTAAGACAGATGCTGCTTCTGAGCATGGAAGACTTTTAGAAAGCACGCGCGGTCCACGCCCCGGAGCAGGGTTCAGACATAATCTATTTGACCTATCTTACATTCTATGAAAAGAACGAATTTCTTTTCCAGGGCACCACAATCATTAGGGAAGATAGATATATAATCGCCCGAAATAAAATATAATCTCTGTTCTACTATAGGCACTAATAAGGCTAATTTGCGTTTGATGCTGAAATTCCCAGACATACCAGGTTGTTCTAAACCTCGAAAAAGCACGAAGATAAAGAATATACCTTGAATTTTTCAAATGAACCTACTCCGCCGTAGATTTGGCGACCTGGTTGGCACTGACATAAGGCAACAGAAAGCATAACAACTGCTGGTCCGGTGGTTCACCGATTTAATGACAGTGACGTATTCAGTCTAACAGACATAATATAAGAATGCTTGATATAAAATCAGATGAGATTCGTACGGATCTAATCGTAGCACATGTAGTCCCGATCAAACTGTTCAAATGGTGAAGTTGCTCATATTCGCTATTGCGAATCAGGTTCTGGAAAAAGCTTTCGTATCTCCCCGCAAAACATTAGATAGGGCAAGGAATAGCCGCAAGTACATTTGCTAATAAAGTTTCAGCTCTATTATTACCTTTACGAAACGCAGAATTATGTGTTAGGTCCTACAGACTAATCTGAGAATGAGTCTGCCCGCCACCGATTCGGTATCCATGTAACTCAGGAGTAATGTAGGCAATAAACAGAGAAATACGGTACAGCATTCAGTATCTAAGTCAGAATTTGGCATATTCATGTCTCACTCGTCATAATCCTTAAGTGACATCTGGCGATGCCAAGAGAATTGATCAGTCGATCAAAGATCCGCGCATAAATTCCATGCCTAATTAGGCAGTTACAGATAAGGTCCATGCTGTCAGACGCAACGCATCATCGTCTATCAAACTTTAGTGACTATCAATTGTATACACGCCGAGATATTTAAATCTTCATCATTCATCGT
>JANIVV010000039.1:0-10882 GCA_030555955.1 Diddensiella transvaalensis | reverse complement strand
AAAAAAAACATAAAAAAAAAACAAAAAAAACCAGCACCAACCAAAAAAAAAAAAAAAAAAAAAAAAAATAATCCCCCCCCAAGCAAAGAAAAAAAAAAAACCCCCCGAAAAAATTTTTTTTCCCCTCTCCCCCCCCCCCCCCCCCCCCCCCCCCGGTCTTTCAGTATGGTACTTATAGATAGATATCTATGTCGCTAGTGTTATATATGTAAAAGCTAAAAGGGTTTAAGGTTCAGAACCAAGTGGGCAAAGAAACTAGCGAATAGAAATCCAAATAGCCTTTCTATTCCATACCCCTCGGAGCGCAAAGTGTGTATTTTTTAAAACTCAAAGTTGTACAGCGAATATTGACTTGCCAGCAGAATAACAAAAGTAAAAAAGTTTAAATGAAAAATAATTTTGGGGCATTTTATTTCAGTCGATATTTAGGTCCTTCATGGGATTATAAACAACCACCTCTTTCCGTTTCTCCTGTTTCACCCACTAACAACCACCCCCCCTGCTGCTGCTGCCACTGGAGGGTTTTTATTTCTCTTGCTTTGGAATTGGTTTAGAACGGAGGAGAAAGCAATCTGATGAATCGCAAATCGTCTTCGTCATCGGGTTCTTCTTCTGCTTCATCGTCAAACACTAATAGGACTGGCATCTTGAACACCCCTGCAACAGCATCCAATGCTCAGCACCATCACCACCATATAAATCAGTATCAACAGCAACAATTGCTGGAACAACACCAGCTCCATTTACGGCAGCAACGACATCATCAGCAGAGAACAATTCCGTCGCCGCCAATGTATTCTTCTCCAAATACTACTGTTGGCCATACCAGCTATAGTTTTCATCCGCTGCCCCCTCCTCCCCCTCCTCCACGACCTCATGCTGGGTTATCAATAACAGGAGGGTATTATGACCAGTCGCAAATATATCAATTGTATCAATTGAAGCATTCAATAGCGCAGCCTCATCAGCAAATGGCTCCTCCCCCTCCTCAGTCTACAACGTCTCCTCCATTGACCCCCTATTCAGCGACTTCTCAGCCAAAATTGCCCTCCGTCAAGACTTTATTGGATTCTGCACCTCCTCCACCTCCTTTGCATGTGATTACAACCAGTCCTGTTGCGGTGACTGGTCCTCCTCATTATTATAACCCTCCTCCAACCCCTCCATATCATCATCATCACCATCATAATCGTGAGCCAGCATCATCTTCCCATCAACATCATCCACAACAACAGGCACAAATTCAAAACACAAGAATTGTCAAACCAAAACGGAAAAGAGCTACTTCGCATCAAGTCAATAAATTGAACCAAGTATTTCAAAAAACCTTCTTCCCCTCGTCCGAGGCTAGATTAAGTCTGGCACTTGAACTAGGAATGACTCCTCGAACTGTGCAGATCTGGTTCCAGAATAAACGGCAGGGATGGCGAAGTGAACATAACAATAGAGTCATGCCAAGAGAGCTGCGGACTATGGCAGATGATGCAGACGACTCGTCGTCTTCTTCATCTAAGAAAAATGATACAACTAATGACGATTACGACCTTATTGTAGAATCTGATGAGGATTCTCCAACTTCTACGACGACTACTACCCCTTCATCTTTAAGCAAGCGACCTACTATTAGCAATATTATCAATAGTTAAAAACAGAAAATATCTTTTTATATATATTTATCAAAAAAGCGCGCAAGAAGCATTTTTTTTAGTATACTCTTTTAAGCTACAAGTGCACATAATGCGGCACCGACTCCACTACCATCCTTTGCAATTCCCAATGTGATTCGCTTCTCATCAGCTCCAATCACAGTCTTGCGTAGTGCCTCTCGAATATGTTTTTCAAACGCTGGGTAAAACTCAACTACACTTCCATCAGCACCAATATCAATCTCACCCTCGAACTTGGCCATGGCCTTGGTGTGTATCACTAATCCTGCAATTGGAATTGCACTCAGGTAGGCGGACCTAGTACCAATTGCATGGGCAACAATTTGAATTGCCTGTCGCTCCTCAAATGTAGTCTTGAGTCCAAATACTTCACTAAGAATAATCTCAGTATTGGAGAGCTCTGTAGTCTGGTCCGCATCTATAGTAGCAGGCACACTTGTGTCAATTGACCATGCAGTGGCCAATGCCTCTGAACTCTTGCCCTCATTGCCCTCTGAAAATACCAATCCTTGCTTGTATAGATCAACCAGCACCAGACGCAACAATTCGCCCAAAAACATACCACTGATACGTTTCTCAAACATGTGGTATCCCTTGTTCGGAGTATTGAGATTTACCAGCTTGTCGAATCGGTTATTAGGAATAACCTCCAGTTCATTATCAAAACTGCCCCATTCAGTGTTGATCAGCATAATCTTGTCTTTAATCTCTGGGTGCGCCTTGATGTCAAACTTGGGAATTGCCTTGATCTTCTCACTGTACGCACCATTAGTACCAGTACCGAATATGCATCCCACTAATGTACGTCCGTCAGAGGGCTTTGTGTATGATCTCGACATAAGCGTGCCCACAGTATCATTGACCAGGGCCGCCACATGTACCGGCAGTGCCCGGTTATTGATTGCAGCTTGGAACATTGAACATATATCCTGCCCAACCGCATCCTTAATGTCAAAGCCCTTGGTCCAACGAATCAGATTACCTCGATTCAGTCCAGTCTGATCCACAGGGAATGAAAACGTAAATCCCATCTTGAATACTCGAGGAGTCCCGGGCTCGGATCTATCGTCTTCCTCAGTGAAATCACCACCATGATGAGTCTTTATGAAATGTTCGACCTTTGCGGCCAGATGATCAAAAAACTCGGCTGAATTGCCAACCATCAGCTCCCGTGGAATTGCAGACTTCTCTTGAATCAACTCATAAGTCGAATCCCCATTCAGCTTTACAGAACACACACGCACATTGGTACCGCCCAGGTCAACCGCGAGAAACGTTCCCTTTTCATGTCCTGTTGGCACGCTCGTCACAAATGTAGGAATCATAGGCATCCCTTTATCCTGTCTACTCTTCAGACCATCTTCTGTCTGCTTAATGAAATGGGCCACACACTTGTTGAGTTGCTCGTCGCTCACAACGAACTCCTTGGCTACTTCTCTAGCCTTGTCCACAACCACTGTCGCCATTGTTCCTGTGTCAGTCTTGTGTCGCCCCCAGGTTTATTGTACAAAATGGTTTTATTGCTCCTTGTTTTATAAATAACAAAACAACAAGTGGAACGATAATCAAAAAAACCTTAAATATCGTGGTTGTCAAAATCTGGTGATTTAAACCAAGAAGTATATGCCTACAAGGACTTGTATTCCTTTTAGACTTTTTAGGCGTTGTAGGAAACAGTGTCATCCATCCCCCGTCAGAATTATAATTTTTCCGCCCTCAACATGTGAAAAACCACCGCCCACTCAACAAGATTGTCAGTCAAATGTCGCAGTTTTAGTCTTTGCCACGACGCGCTTTTAATTATGTGCATACACGTATAGCCGGCGTTTCGCTTATATTGGCGCAGATGATATAATAAAATAACAAGAGAAATTTTTGTTTTTTTACCCCTACCTATGTCACGTGACGGTCGCTGTGGCAACCGCGCCTCGGTCACGTGGTTGGCCGGCAGAACGCTGCTGTTTGTTTTTGTTGTGCTTAACGCGTCGTTTTTTTTCCTTCGCCCTCTTTGAATTTTTCTTGTAGAACCCAAACACACAAATACCCCCCCTTTATTTACCGCCGAGTTTGTAATTAATCAATCAACAACAATGAGAGAAGTCATCAGCATCAACGTCGGTCAAGCAGGTTGTCAGATTGGTAACTCGTGTTGGGAACTGTACTGCTTGGAGCATGGCATCCAGCCTGATGGGTATTTATCTCCTGATAAGAAGGATGGACCTAGGGATGAGGGATTCAGCACCTTCTTTTCTGAGACCGGGTCAGGAAAGTACGTGCCTCGAACCATCTACGTGGATTTAGAGCCGAACGTGGTCGATGAGGTTAGAAATGGTACATATCGTAATTTGTTCCATCCTGAGCAGCTGATCACTGGTAAAGAGGACGCAGCAAATAACTACGCTCGTGGCCATTACACCGTGGGCAAGGAATTGATTGATCAGGTCATGGACAGAGTCCGACGCGTTGCAGACAACTGCAGTGGTCTACAGGGATTTCTCTTCACTCACTCGTTCGGTGGGGGTACTGGCTCTGGATTTGGTGCACTTTTGTTGGAGAGACTGAGTGTCGACTACGGCAAGAAGTCAAAGCTCGAGTTTGCAGTTTATCCTGCGCCTCAGAACTCCACATCCGTGGTTGAACCTTACAACTCTGTGCTGACTACTCATACTACCCTTGAGCACAGTGATTGTACGTTTATGGTTGATAACGAGGCCATTTATGACATGTGTCGCCGCAGCCTGGACATTGCGCGGCCCTCGTACCAGAACCTGAACCGTCTGATTGCCCAGGTCGTGTCGTCTGTCACTGCATCTTTGCGATTTGATGGCTCTCTTAACGTCGATTTGAATGAATTCCAAACCAACTTGGTGCCATACCCTCGAATTCACTTCCCGCTAGTGACGTATGCGCCCGTCATCTCTGCTGCAAAGGCTAACCACGAGGCAAACTCTGTTCAGGAAATCACCAATGCCTGCTTCGAGCCCACTCACCAGATGGTCAAGTGTGACTTGAGAAATGGCAAGTACATGGCAACCTGCCTGCTCTACCGTGGTGATGTCGTCAATAAGGATGTTCAACAGGCCGTTGCCACCATCAAGGCCAAGAAGTCGATCCAGCTTGTCGACTGGTGCCCCACTGGATTCAAGATCGGCATCTGCTACCAGGCACCTCAATTTGTCCCTAACGGTGACCTGGCCAAGGTCGACCGTGCTGTATGTATGCTTTCAAACACAACTGCTATTTCCGAGGCATGGTCACGATTGGACCACAAGTTCGACCTCATGTTCTCAAAGCGGGCCTTTGTTCACTGGTATGTCGGTGAGGGCATGGAAGAGGGCGAATTTTCCGAGGCCCGTGAAGACCTTGCAGCTCTTGAGCGTGATTACGAGGAAGTTGGTGCCGACTCTACCTACGACGATGAAGAGCATGAGTACTAATTGCTTCTCGTATTTTCTTTCAAATATACTCGTTTTTCTTTTTGTGAGTGAGCTAATCTTTTATGTCTAAAATTTTTTATAATCCATACTTTTGTTTGTTGAAATGTTGTAGAGACTCTAGAATTTCATCATTAGGGCCAATAATTTCTGTTTCCTTGCCGTTTAGTACATCCAGGGCACGCGAGTCCGGGACCCATACTACTCTACATCCAGCTGCACGACCAGCAGTAACCCCTGGAACACCATCCTCAAATACTAGGCATTCATGCGGGTGAATCTCGGGCAGGTCTTGCGACCGGCGCTGGCTGTTTAGAGACTCTAGGGCTACAAGCCAAATATCGGGTGCGGGTTTACCCCTGCCGGGTGGGATCCGAGGGTCGTCGCCAACTACAACATGGTCCTTAAACAGATCGAAGCCATGTCTCAGATGCTGGGTTTTAAGTTGGTAGTTGAGATGGTGAGACGAGGTGGCTAATGCAAAGGGAATATCACTCTGCGACAGGTATTGGAGAAGATCAAGCGCACCGGGCATAAATTGAGTCTGTGGCCATAGTTTGGCCTGTTTCTGACTTGTGACTGCAAATAGCTCATCTGGAGTATAGTTCAAGCCTGCCCAATCCAGGAATTTTTTACTTGCTGCTGGGCCTGGTAGTCCTTGAAGCTGGATCTTGACACTCCACGGAAGTGGGCCTTTACCATGTTCAGCAAGTACCTCATTTGTGACTTGAGTATAGATTTCCTCCGAGTTGATTAAAAGCCCATCCATATCAAATAGACAGGCTTTGATTTGTACACTTTTCTCGGCCATGATTCCAAAAACTTTACGCGATGAGAGGTTTCAAGGCGGAATGTTGAAAGAAAACTAAAACCAAAACCTTAAATATCAGAGAAAAAATCTGTTACGTCCACCAAAAAACTATAATGTAAAAAAATAATTATAATCTGCTTATACTGAATAATTGTTTAGTTTTGTTTTTGATATAATGCCCAGTGTTTTATTATGACCCTAGAGAAAGAGTGGTGGATATGAACTTGAGGCGAATCGAACGTAAGCTTCTAAGATATAAAGGTTCGATCCTTACACTAATATCTATTGCATTCTTACTACTTCTGGTGTATCGTCATGGTGGCCATAATGACGATCGAATACGACGCATGGCCAAAGTTAATCTCAAAGATAAGAGATTAATTGTCCCCACGTCGTTAGTAGTGGCCCGTGAACAGACATTTTTCCATACTTTTCCTGATAATAACAGATACCTTCAGGATGATGTTTGGCGACCTCCAGATTCATTTGGACCTGGAATTACTCGGCTGAGCCTTATGCATGACGACGTGGCGATGGAGAAAAACAGAGCATCTCTGCTACAGCAAAGTCTCGCCCATGAATACGCACAAAAATGTGACAAAATACTGCTCATGATCAAAACTGGAACTCATACCTTATGGCAACGAGTGCCAATCCATTTCCTCACCACGTTGACTCGATTTCCCAATTTTGCCATCTACTCAGACTCCCCGGACTCAATCGCCGGGTATGAGGTTGTAGATATTCTTTCCAGCATGAACGTCAAAGTCGACTCATACCGTGGGCTTCGTAATGAGCGCTCAAGGCATGATAACCTACCACCAGGTCACTCAATCTCCGCCGAAGATGCCCGTGAGCTAGACCGCTTCAAGACTATTCGTGCATTCCAGCATGCCTATAATCACGCAGCACCGGTCATGGATTGGTACGTCATGATTGACGACGATAGTTTCCTATTTGCAGATAATCTGTCCCGGTACCTTAGCAAACTTGATCCTAATGAGCCGTACTACCTGGGCTCTGCCATGGCCGGACTGAAGCATGTATTTGCGCATGGTGGCTCAGGCATTGTACTTTCGAGAGGACTTATGGATCAAGCATTTGGCGACCCGCAGTCATCCGAATGGGTCGAAGAGTATACCCGGAGAGCCCAGCATGAGTGCTGTGGCGATTACATGCTAGCAATGTACCTCCAAGAGAATACAGGGGTGACGATAGATTTCCAAAGTAGTGAGGGACAATTCCAAGGCGAACCATTCTGGCGTGTACCAATCACAAGCTCGAATTGGTGTAAAGAGATAATCTCACTACACCACCAGACTGCCCGAGACATTGAACACTTATGGGAATACGAAAAGTTGCGCGGCACTCATATCCGTCATTGTGATATTTATCTCGACTTTATTAAGCCATTTATATCCAGTCCTGAGCCCCAAATCAATTGGGATAACAATGCAAAAGATTATGAGTATTCGTGGTCCAAGGATGTGGACAATAATCTCATTACTGGCTCTCTTATCGACCCTCAACGGCCATATTTCAGCTTTGCACGGTGTCGCCGTGAGTGCGAGTCAAAGTCTGATTGTCTCATGTACCGCTACGATCCTTACACAAAGTATTGTGGACTCAGTGCCTCAGCAATCGCATTGGGACGGCCCGTGATCAAGTACCATGACGACTACTCGTATCATCAGCGGCGCATCAAGTTCCATCTTGACGTGACACCCCGCGGCGAGGGCCAGGAGATGATTTCAGGTTGGATCATTGACAGGGTCATATCAATGAGACGACGCCAGAGCTGCGATATGCTTCACCACAACCAAAATGCTGACGGCAGCTTCGGCTCGAATGAACACGACCAGGTCGAAGGATGGTGGAGACGTGCCAAAAAAAGATACCCAGATAGTAGCATTTCTATATAGGAGCATGTCTAAATAAATAAGATACACTCTCACCATTGTGTAGTCGTCGGATACTTTCTGCCAGGACTGCACTCACATCCAAGGTCTCCAGTCTAGGACATAAGTCCTGTTTACCCTCTAGAGGTACAGTGTTTGTGCATACTACCTTGTGTAAACGAGAGCCATTAATAATCTCTGTGGCCCGCCCACTAAGGATGCCATGAGTGACAATTGCAATTACCTGTTTAGCCTTTCCATTGTCCAGTAAAGTCTCTGCGGCTTTGGCCAATGTTCCACAAGTGTCGGCCATATCATCAACAAGAATGCACACTTTATCTGTCACGTCGCCTACCAGTACCATTCGTGACACCTCATTGGCCCGCGCACGCTCCTTGTGGATCAAAGCGAAATTCAGATCAAGTCTATCTGCCAGTGAAGCTGCTCGCTTGGCCCCGCCTGCATCTGGCGACACGATGATGGCATTCTTGTGGTCAACATTGTGTTCAATGTAGTTGACCACGCTGGGCTCAGCATACAAATTGTCTACAGGCACATCAAAGAACCCCTGGATCTGCGATGCGTGGAGGTCCATTGTGATGACATGATTGCACCCCGCCGTCTGCAACATGTTGGCCATGAGCTTCGCAGTGATAGGCGCACGACTCTTGTCTTTTCTGTCCTGGCGAGCATAAGGGAAATTCGGCAACACTGCAGTGATTCGTCTTGCACTGGCAGTCTTGGAAGCATTGACCATTATCAGCAACTCAAGGATCCGGTCATTCACATCTCCAGAGCCAATCTGGCATATAATGTACACATCTTCATCCCGAACTGATTCATTAATCTTGATTGACGTTTCGCAGTTCGAGTCCCTAAACACAGATACCTGGCACATTTTCAATCCCAAGTGGCCTGCCACCCGTTCAGCCAGGTCCCTATGTAGGTCTCCTGCCATTAGCTTTATTGAATTCATTCTGTTATTATAAATAATAGCTCTAAAATTATTATTGGTGGATAAAGGTGGAAAGGCCACTACTATTTTTTTTTTGTTTTCCCTTTCTTAGCTTTAGCGGGAGGAGTAGCAGGCATTACAATAGTACCATTCTGAGCTTCCGGATTATCACCGATCTTCGACTGAGCATCGAGATAAAACATTAGATCCCGTAATTGTTCCTCCAAGTCATTAATTCGTAGTGATTTTTCTTCAATTTCTTTAGTTTTCAGTTCGAGTTTGTTCATAATCTGAGCACTTAAGAGCTGCTCTTCTTTGTAGCTTTTCTCCAGAGTTTGGAGCTTACCTGGGGGTGGCTGTTGATGGAGGCTTTTCTCTAGATCCTTGACTCTGGATTCAAGCACTTCGACAGTCTTTTCGGCCTTTTCTGCTCTGGTGGCGGCCTCGCTAGCCTTGTCGGCGGCACTTTTGAATATGTCCTCGTAGTAATCACGCTGTGATTCTAGCTGAGAGGTAATCAGATGGGTGTATTGGAGCCCAATATCGTCGAGGGCCTTTTTGGAGGCTGCTGCACTACTTCCGGCGGCCTCAAGCGATGACGGTAACTCTACCAGTTTGCCATCTGACTGGTTTTGCAGTAGCCGATGCACGTACCCATCAGAGACATAGTCCCATACCCTCTGCGACGCGATATCCATAGCGTAGCAATGGCCCGTCGCGACATAGTGATCATATGCATGAGCCTGGTCATATCGCCCGCATCCCATATGCCCACATATCAGACATATCCATAGATTAGAAGTTGATTCACACACACAGCATTTCTGCGGCGCGCCACCACCCTCTGCTGCATTGGATGCAGTAGCAGTATCATAACCTGCAGCTGTGGGTCGCTGAGAGTACCTGCAAACAGGACAGCTGCCGTCACCCCATTTGCTAAGACACTGACAGTGGAATGTATGTTGACATAGAATCGTAAGCAGTCCTGTTATTGATGCATCCATTCGCTCTAAGCATACCGGACAAGTCGGCAGCTCTCGCAGAGGTGCTGGCGGTGGCGGGTCAGGCTTAGTCGACGTACCACCAGCCGTGGTGGCAGGGGCGCCGGTAGTAAAGGGATCTTCAAGAAGATAGGGGAAATCGTCAGACTGGCGAATATGCGATTTGAATACAATGTTTTTGATAAACACCACATGGCAGTTTTCCGGCTCCATGGAATTAAACAGTTTACCATTAAATTGCTGCTGAAACTCGCGGGCGTCTTGAGACTCACGAAACTTGATTAGAACCATGTACCGATTTGTGACGGATGTGCGAATCATTCGGAAATGAGACACTTTATCACATGTGTTCTGGCCCACGTATCCAATGAAATCCGACGGACTCAGATAACTGGGCACGGCCAGTATTGCCACTACAGTGGAGTCGTTAATTTCCGTGCCTGCAGCTTTGCCGTTATCTATTAGTTTCTCGTCCTGTTCCTGCTGCTGATTTATGTCCTGAGAGTCGCGATACAGTTTCACGACCCCGTAGCCCATAAACCTGCTTTTCAGCGGCGTGATCCCCGACGTGGGCATATCGACGGCCACTACACCGACCTTTCCAAACCTCCAGTCCACCGACGTGTGCTTTTTAACGTATTCGCTAGCTTGTCTAGTCGCAGCACCGGTCGTTCCTGAAGCACTTCCTGAAGCACTTCCTGGAGCACCAGCTGCAGACTTCTGCTTATTTTTCAAACTAGAAACACTATCTGTATTCAGAAACAAATCACCACACTGTTGCGCGGCGTCACACCATATATCTGCTGTATCACTGTCCGTTTCAAACACAAGCGTGTACATTTCCCAGCATGGTTTTATGTGGTGTATCAAGATGAAACTGTTGAACCCCCCCCCCCCCCCCCCCCCCCCCCCCCCCGAAACAGGCACCAAACCCCAGTCCAGAGCCCCGCTCGCCCCCCCCCCCACCCCCTAATCCCTTCAAGCAAAAAGGGGGAACCACCCAAACGTGGCCCCCCGGGCGCCCGCCCCGGAACGGACCCAGAACGACACCACTCGGCTGGAGGGCGGGCGGGCGGGGAGGAGAGAAGGCGCGTGTGCGCTGGGACGGGTGCGCGG
>JANIVV010000038.1:0-17876 GCA_030555955.1 Diddensiella transvaalensis | reverse complement strand
GTTTCAGAGTGAAGCCTAAGATCTGCGGCGCGCATAATCATCGCGCGTCCATCGGGACACCATCCCATCTATTAAGCACGCACGCGGCTAGTCATCCATTTGTACTTCCTGTGGAGTTTTTATAATTGAGATTTGCAACAGCACATCGCGTATTAGCGCTTCTTAAGGGCTGCGTACATCACTATAGCTGACTTCTGCACTTCGTGAAGCCAAGATATGGCGGTAATGGCACAGCTTGGTGAATTTAGAGGGAGAGTGGCCGCTCCACGGGAGGGCTATAATATCTCACGAGCAAAATATCGTGGAAATTTTGGCAGATCATGAAGACAAATCGGTAGAGGATGAGATCGTCAGTCCTCTGGAGCCGAAGGCGTCTAGTGTTTTCGTCGAGCATGGGATGCCAGTGGTGCGGGAGGTCATCTTTGTCCTTACGCTCATGATGGCGCAGGTGATGACACAGGCCTGTGTAGGCCAGGCACTTTCGATCCTGCACGTTATTGGACCTGCTATCTTGCTCCCTAATGGCATGGCTATTATCGGCCGCACCTACCCGCCCGGTAATAAGAAAAACTTGATATTCTCTCTATTTGGCGCGTGTGCCCCTGGTGGATTTGTGCTTGGGGCAATCTTTGCTTCGCTAATGGCCGAGTTTGCAAGCTGGGCATTCTACCTGATGGCGATAGTCTGCGCCGGTATGACTGTAATTGCAGCGCTGATTATCCCACGACATGATGAGAAGAAAAGCCCTCTTGGTACGTTCGACTACTGGGGCACAATCACCGGGATAAGTGGCTTGATTTTGTTTAACGTAGCATGGAATCAGGGCCCAGTAGTAGGCTGGCAGAACCCTTACACGTATATTCTACTCATCATTGGTGTCATTCTATTTGGAGTGTTTTACTACCTGGAAACTAAGGTCGCACATCCTCTAGTGCCAGTCTCAGTTTTCAGCTTTCAGATCGGGCTTCCACTGGCCTGTATTGCCTGTGGCTGGGCCACCTTTGGTATCTGGGTGTTCTACCTGCGGCAGATATTCCAGGAGGTAAGAGGGCTGAGTTCATTATTAGGGACGGCGCAGATATCACCCGTTGCAATCTCTGGGTTCGTGGCATCTTTATCCACAGCATTGCTATTCTCAAAGCATGTACCCACCTCGATCGTCATGGCAATTGCGCTCGTGGCATTCTGCGTCACCTCAATCCTTACTGCAACAATGCCCCCGCACCAGATATACTGGGCGCAGACATTTATAGCCATTATTGTTGCCCCTTTGGGATGGACATAAGCTTCCCGGCCGCTACAATAATGCTGAGCAACTCTGTTCCGAGACGGCACCAAGGGATTGCTGCTCTCTAGTGACTACTGCTGTTAACTACTCAATCTCGATTGGGCTGGGGATTGCTGGCGCAGTAGTAAGGTACACTTCACCTGACTCGAGTCCTGACGAAGTTCTCAAGGCATTCGTAATGCATTGTACACCGGTATTGGAATCAGCGGTCTTGGAGTTATTATTGCATTGTTTGCAGTGTACCATGAGCTCAGGACTCGGGCTCGCACCCCAGGCAGAGACGAAGCATAGATTTTGTATATAATGTATTTAATTTATTAGCAGTTACCGAATTTTGACGTATTAGTCGTAGCCAGCTGCTCGATTCTGTTTCAAAATCCGAAAAGAACTCAACAGCATGAGGGAACATTCAGCAGGTTACCTAGACAGTAGAGCGTTAACTTGGTTAGGGGTTTTTAGTTGTGGAAAACTCCAAAAAAGCTTGGGGAGTGAAACGATTCCGTAAAAAGCAAGGACTACCCCCGCATTTCTGTCACTAACACGGCACAGATTCCGCGCAGAAATAGGAATATAAAATCGTATGCCCGTGGGCGATCGTGAAGCGGGGAAATATATGGCCAGTGATATAAAAGAAGTGATTGAACTACTTGAAATAACATAAGCACAAGTGATGATGTTGAAGAGTCTTATTGCAGCGTTAATAGTTTCAGTTTCTCACGCCAGCTTCAAATTCGGGGGAGTAAATGAAGTTGGATCCGGAGGAGTTAGTGGAGATGGGCTTCAGTTTCATAATCTCACGACAGTGGAGTACTTCATAGAGAAAGGTGTCAATATCTTTCGTATGCCAATGCTGCTTGAAAGACTCTGCCCTGATGCCCTCGGCAGGTCCTTCGATGCAGAGTACTACGATGCTTATGAGCAGGCGATAAGTGCAATTACTGCAAAAAAAGCTTATACAATAATTGACCCTCATAACTATATGCGCTACAATGGATCAGTCATTGGAAATACCAGTGACCCTTTGGCACCTTCAACTGAAGCATTTGGTCAGTTTTGGGGCGAGATGGGCTCACGGTTTCGGCACAACCCTTATGTTATCTTCGGCCTGATGAACGAGCCACATGACATGCCTACTGAGCTTGTACTAAAGAACGATCAAGAGGCTCTCAATTACATTCGAAGTTCAGGTGCCAACCAGCTCGTACTAGTTCCAGGCAACGGTTGGACTGGTGCTCATACCTGGACCAGCTACACTGGCAGTGACAATCAGTATCTACCAAATTCGGAGGTACTTGACAAAATAAGAGACCCTGCTAATAACTATGTATATGATATGCACCAGTACTTTGACAGCGATTCATCCGGTACAACTGCGGACTGTGTCTCAGCCGACTTTGGTATACAGAGTCTTACATCTGCCACAGAATACCTGAAAAAATCTGGGAAAAGAGCCATTCTTTCCGAATTTGGTGCAGGACAAAGTGAAGTCTGTTATCAGTGTTTGAGCAATACTCTACATTATATGCAAAGTACGAATCAGTGGATCGGTTGGACCTATTGGGCTGCGGGACCTCTTTGGGGTAATACTTATTTTATGTCAATTGACCCAGACCAAGGACCCGAATTTAACACCACTTGGCCATATGTTTTGGAACCGAATCTTTTTCGTTCTAGACATTGGTAGTAGTCTCTGCATGTGTATGTAAGATTAAATAAAAGATTTCAAAATCAAATTAATATAGAACTTGCAATCAACTAACAGTAAATATCGGAGAACATGCCAGGCGAACTGCAAGACGTAGACTGCTACGGCAATATTCAATTTTCCGCACCTAGTCAACGTCGAAAGGAAAATAATTTTTTCAACATTGCAAGATTTCAAAACTTAGAACTTGTTATTTCATTTACTCAACTCAAAGCTAGCCAAAAATATATGCATTACCATTATTGAAATTCAGCATTTGTGGGAATTAAGGGTTTTAGAAGATTAAGAAGTTTGAATCTGAATGACGTTCAAATTCTCATCAATAGCAACCTGTTTAACTCTTGTGGACTCCTTTCTTGGGTTCTTAGCCTCGAATACCAAATCGAGCTCCTCCAAAGTGTAGCCCTTAGTCTCCGGAAAGACAAAGTAGCTGACAATAGCTTGGAACAAGGTCCATGCCCCATAGATGATATAGAGCTTCCAGCCAATCTTCTCCATCGCGACAGGGGTACCGAACTGATTTACCATACCAGCAGCGTTAATTGCAAATGAACTGAATGCCATACCTTTAGCACGCTGCTCGTAGGACAACATCTCTGCAGGGTATAGAGCCTGCAAGGGAGTTATACAAAAGGCAAAAATGCTACCTGCAAGCCAGAAGAAGAAAATACCAGCAACTGCTGCATGCTTTGATCCAGACTCGGCATACACTCCAGAACCGGTGCATACACCAATCCAGGTAATAACAAGAGAGCTGAAGCAGAAGATGATAAGCTTTCTTCGACCCCATCTGTCCGCAAATGCGGCACCAGTCATGGCACATGCAGCGTTTAGGAACGAGCCACCTAGATTCAGATCCAAAATCGTATATTGACTGGTTATGCCCGTTGTAGCATAAAACCCACCCATATAGTAGCCTACGCCGCCTTGGCACCATTGTGCAAATGAGCCAAACAGACATACAAGGCCAATACGCCATCTCGCTGGCCGAGAATTGAACAATGCTCTGAAATCCCAGAATCTCTTATCAGAACCATCCAAATTTAATTGCTCAGCAAACTCCGCCAATTGAAAGGTCACATAGATACTATCCGGGTTGTCATTTCCATGATATTTAGTTATAATCACCTTGGCTGTTTCCTGCTTATCATGCGTGTATAACCATCTCGGACTTTCTGGAACAAAAATAGCGACGCTTGCCACAATCCCAGGTATAATCATTTGAACCCAGGTAGGGATCAGCCAAGCCTTGTTAGTATCGTAAATCAAACATCCACGAGTAGTGCCCGATGCTACAATAGATCCCACGAAGTAAAGAGTGTTGAACAAGGCACCAACTGTACCTCTATAGCAAGGGTGAATAGTTTCAATAACGTACATTGGAGCGGCAGAAGATGCAACTGAGACGCCAAACCCGAGAAAAAATCGCCCTCCAATATACTGACCCATATTACTGTGGATGGCACTGGTTCCTTGTAAGACAGTACCAACAATAATAATAAGACATCCAATCATAGTTCCAATCCTGCGTCCCCACGTATCGACAAGCCCTCCAACGAATGGCAGTGCACATACATTGCCAATCTGATACATTGAGGATATAATAGCAGCTTTTGTACCTACGACTTCAGTACCGAATTCTCTTTGAAATGGCTCCATAACCAAAATAGAGCTCATCAAACTGCTGTCATACCCATTCATTGTAGAGCACAGGAAAAATATAAAGCAAATGCCGTAGAGCTGAAGCAACCTTTTACTGAAAGGCTTAACTGGCTCTTTCAACTTGGCCTCCTGCAGCACCTCTGATCCGGTGATATTCTTGGTGTGCAAGTATATCTTTTCGTTACTAGATCTTTCATGCTCGATACGATGTTCACCAACCTTCTCGTGCTCGACAACAGCTTTTTCGATTGGTTCTGACATTTTTTTGCAGTCCCTATATTTAGTTTGGGTAGCCTAGCTCCTTCCCCATTGATATATATACAATATTCAGAGCAGACTTTTTTTTCTTCAGTGATCTGACCCGCCTTTGGCGGGAGTATCCGTGCCCGAATAGGTCGTGATCATCGCATTTGGGCTGCGGAGAAATGGCGCTTGCAAATTACAGCAGTCAAAACGGCAACTTCGGGGGACCTACCAGGTTTCAGCTATCTGGGGCAGCCGGAGACGCCCCGCGCAGCGCAGACGGAGGGCACCAATTTCCGTCCGAAAAAGAGGCGAAAGCGAAAGCGAAAGTGTACAGCGGTCAGTATGTGTTGCCTCGACTGCACCAAGGTTTCAACAGATATCCGCCTTCAGTAGATAGATCGCATTCTACTGTCGAAAAGACATGAGATAGATGTTTTTGCATTGGACATGGGGGTGTTTGGTCATGCTCGACACTGTGACACGGTATTAATTCCTTTCCCAATCCGTGTTCACAAGTTTGATGCTTTTTACCCCGCATGTCAGAAATCTGCACGAGGAATTGCAATTTTGCAGCAGCGTTGTTTAATAATGGTTTGGTTCAGTTTTATTTCTCATTAGATACATAGGCGGTGTTATGCAAATATTTGTGCTAAATTTTGAGATAGTGAGCTATAAAGATTTAGCTGTTACACCTGTTCAGGGTTTCCGAGGGCAAAAAGTGCTCATGAATATGAACAATCTACATCTCAATCAAACAAATAAAACCATGTGAATAATTCAACTTATAGATATATTCCAGCGCTGTTGATTTAGGCTAGCTCTTAAAATCGAGTCTTATAGCAAGTAGGCAAATAATTCCGATAAGTATATTTATTGCATAGGCCTCTGCAATAGAGATTTCAAACAGCATAACCTTGTAAGGTGATAAGTGCAGCACAAAGCGCAAATTAAAAATCAAAATCGTTCTTTTTTGGATCTCAATATCGGTTGATGATTGCTGAAACGGAACCGGCATGTTTATTTGAAGGTTTGATAGAGATTGCGCGATGTTTAGATCCGTGACAGATCCTGAGTCGGCTACAAAGATTTCCTGTATATATCTCTTTCGAAACTGTATTAAATACTTGAGTAAGGAAATTGTAACCGCTTCTAATGAGATCATAAATCGGCTAGTGTTTAAAGAAATAATAACCATGAACATGCTTTCTGTGCTCAGGTCTTCTCACTGCCAGAACCGAAGACTTCACAAGCTAATGAGTAACTAAGATGATTAGCAAGACAAGGGCAGAAATAAAGCTGATTGTAGGTTACCTGTTATCGTCCTGATATTTGTCTGCTTGGAGCCGAACAAGTTATGGCTCTAGTAATCAGGTGTAACCACTAGCTAGTGGACACTTCTTTTCTGGATACAATAGAATAGTTCATTTTAGTAAAATGGATACGTGACTCAGACTGAGGCCGTGGCCAACTTGAGAGATTTACAGAACTAGAGACAAATGATTCATAATATATTAATTAAGTCAGCTCTGAAGAAACGGTTCTTGCGTGGATTCGTTTACAATTTTCTCTGAAATACTCTTGCTAATTAGTGCTCTTGGGTAAATTTGGGGATCAATATCTGTTTAGATTTCTTTGTTTTTCTGCAGCGCGAGTGTGATATGAACAAGAAGATCACCAGGTTCCGGACTCTGAATTTCACGTATGTCACAGTGTACGATTATGTTAAGGAAATTTTGTAGGAATACTGAAGGAATGAAGAGCAGACTCCTACTTATGGCTTATAATGACATATCTGAGGCGATCCAGAAGCAGGCAAAAGATTTGGATAAACCCAACTGAGATCCATAGCTTTATTCACTGGTATGCATGAAAAGCGATCCGGCTATTATCTTACATTTAGTAAATTGAATATTTCATCACTGTGAGCTTATATATGGTTTAAAATACTTTTTATTCTCAGCTGCTATTTGTACTGAACGTAATCGGAGAATCGGAGGTGTCGGTCAAGTTGCCCCGCATCTTTTCTAGTTCCTCCGCAAACAAAATGCTTTTAACAAAGTACTTTAGCAGTGTGACAAAAAGCATTTCAACGTATGTTTACGGTACTGAAAGGACTTCGCAAAGAGTCCAGCAGCGAGACTACGCTATCACCAATGCCAAAGAAGCGTAAGAAACAGACCTGGAAGCCGTTTGCATGTGCGGAGTGCAAGCGCAGAAAGGTTAAATGCACCGGCGAACACCCCTGTGAATCATGCGTGTGGTACCACTGTCAAGACAAGTGTATTTACCCAGACTCCTCGGCAGGAATACTTATGAATGAGGAGTATGTCAGCTTGGTGACGGATTTTGTCTTCCTAACTAACTATCTTTAGAGATATGAACGCTACCCTGTCTTCTCTGAACGAATACTCCACATTGTTCTGCAAACTGTTTCCATCTTCTACAATTGAATCCTTAGGAGCACTGACCAAAAGACAGCTACTAGAGACTATTGTATCTCAGCATAGTCTTGCTGGTTCTGGCATTAGTGATAAGCAGGCAACGTCTGTAGATTCTCCTGGGAGCTCTACTAAATCTATGGAGCATGATACGGTGCTGGAAGTGCTAAGTAACGACAAGGTCTACGAGTTTGGCTGGGCTGAGCTGGACTCGAAGGAGCAAAACTTGGTGGCAGATGATGCTAACGCCCTGGCTATGTCTTCCGCCGGGAAATCGTCTTATGTAGGGGTTATGTCTGTGGCTACAGCTCTTAGAGTCATAGCTAGGTTATGTGGCTCGGACTCTATCCATTTAGACACAGACTTGGCTGGAGACTATCTGGAATCGTCTGAAGAGAAGGAGATTTTGATCCAGCCTCTGGACCCTCGGAAAAGCGGGCACAATGCGATAAAGCTACCTTCCCACAGAAAGGGGCTGAAACTGGTGAACGCATACTTCGAAACTGTCCATCCTCTAGTACCGATTCTTCACGAGCCGACGTTCCGCGCCAAGTTCTCGTCCAAGGAAGGTCAGGGTAGATCATGGTTAGGATTAATGTACATGGTACTCTGTCTTGGATCCATTGCAACTTCAGCGGCAGAAAACATGGACCATATCGACTACTTCAATGCTGCTCGACTCGTGTCGAACTCGGATAGCTCAGGTAGTGGCAACCTGGAGAAAGTCGAGACTCTCGTATTAATGAGCGGGGTTTACTTACACTACCGAAACTGTCCAAATTCTGCAGTCACATTGTCAGGGATGACCATCCGTATGAGCTATGCATTAGGCTTGCACCGCGACCTTCCTTCAAGCCATGACAGGAATGCTGGCTACATTCACAATGAGGTCAGAAGACGAACCTGGTGGGCTTTATACTGTATGGATGTTATCGGCGTTGTTACTTTAGGCAGGCCAACATTCAGCGATTCGTCGGCGGGGATCACGATCGGGTTTCCCTCAAACTACGATGACAAGGTAAGTTGGTAAAAACTTTTTTTTTCTCTATGGCCACTCTAACAAGCATTCAGGTGCAAGCGCCCGTTGTAGGCAGAATAACTGATTACAGTTGTATTAGATGCGAAGTGAGCCTCTGTCGGATTGTGGCTAGAATCGAAATCTTAATGCTAACGGCGGATGTTCCCAGTATTGAAGAGGTGGGAAGTCTTGATTTGGATCTTGTCTCGTGGAAACAGGGACTTCCGAGCTATATCAAGTCGCCGAATAAGGATTCAAGACATCACATGGCGTGCTGCACGCTGCGATGGAGGTACCAGAATATAAGGATTCTTTTGCACCGTTCCACTCTCCTGAATGCAATGCTGAAACGTAAATCGATCGATATGTTGGATCAGGACACGAAGAAAATTGTCGAGCAGTGCAGAAGTATGGCAAAAGAGACTATATTTGACATTGCCAAGAACTGGCTGCCAAACCAGCTTTCCTGCTGGAGTGCTGTATGGTATATTTTCCAGGCTTCACTTATTCCTTTGCTATCGCTTTACTCAGAAGACAGATCCCACCAGGAGCGAGTGGAAGACTGGCGTAACCAAGTAGAGACTGCATTAGGCGAATTGGAGAAAATGGTCCCATGGCGAACAACTGCACAAGAGAGTGCAAACCTCGTTAAAACTCTATTGCAGGAGAGTAACAACATGCCAGAGTCCTGGCCGCCATCTAATGAATGGATTCCCGATGAGGATCAACTTTGGAAAGAGATCATCTATGGGTGGAATAGCAATCAGAGTTTTAATGACGAGATTTTATAAAATTATGTACAGCTATAGTTACAAGTGGCAAAAAACAAAAGAGTGATCACTGAAGTTGGAGTCTACAGGTTGCAATTTCAAAGGCGCGAAGGCTAACTGGAAGAGCGAAAGTTCCATCAGGTCTGAGAATAGGACTGATATCCGCTTTCTTGTCCTCGAGTATATTCGAATGCCAGGCGCGTATAATGGGAAGGGTGCTGACAATGAAGCCCTCAGTATAACCACCAAGACTATCATAGAGTCTTAAAATCACGGACCGACCCTCTTCCTTCAATAATTCATCCCCATCATCTTCGGCACGCTTTACCACGCTTAAAATCACATTTTGAGGTCCCTCAAACCAGAAAAGTTGCGGTAACGTAGACAACCGGTTACCAGAAGCTATCCTCAACGGGTGATTAAAGTTGAATGCAGACTTGACAACGTCTGTATTAATGGGGCCCTGATGTCCGTACACTGCATATCGTATACTGTGTCTTCCCATGTCAGCGTTAGCATCGGGAGCTTTAGCAGCCCTCAGCAAGCTTAACCGCATAGTATTACCATGAACTGCAAATCCATACTTGGAGTCATTCAGCAGCGTGACACCATAAGTGAAATCCGAAAAATCAACAAATTTGTGTGCACAAACCTCGAATTTAGCCACATCCCAAAATGTATTGAAATGAGTTGGTCGCTTAACAGCGCCGTACATTGACTCATAGGTTGCAAAATCGCTGTGGACGTTGACAGGGAATTCGACTTTAAGAAACTTGCAATTCTCGTGCCATTCAACCTCGGAGTTGAACTCTAGATATGAGGGCGGCATGGTAGGATTATGCATGTCGAGGGAGATGGTAGTCTCGATCCAGCTTACTACGCTTATCTTTTGTTTCACTAACAGTGCCGCTCGCAGGGGACCGTTCTCAACGATCGAAACTTCCCCAGGCGGTAAGACCTTCTTCTTGTTTAGAGAATAGATCTCAGTATCCCATGCTTGCCAGCTCGTAGGCTGATCATCATACAGCACGTAACGATTTCCAGCAGCTTCGTTCGACATGACCTCATGATTCCCGTTAGCCATATCAATCATACTCGTGACTAGGCCTCCCTCCACAGTGACCTTCAGCTGCTCATTGCAGAGTTGGAAGACTCCCGGTGTAATTTCTTCAGCAGTAGATGGAACCAAGGACAAACTCGGGGTCACCATGGTCGACACCAAGGATTTGCCGGAAGACTCAAACTTGACATACCTTCCATTTGCGGATTCTTGTGTCACTGTAGCAGTTTCTCCATAGGTATCAGTGACTTTCACAACCTCGGACCTTTCCCAAGGAAGTGTATTCACAGCGACTAGTTCTCTCCCACTAGTCAAGCCAAGTGCCAAGTGGCAAGATTTAAATAGTGACTCGAATCTCTTGGTCAAATCTTTCAGTATCAACTTCACATCGTCGTAAACCATTTCAATAGATGATCCTGGCAGAACGTCGTGAAACTGATTGAGCAGAACCAGTTTCCAAATTTCGTCAATCTCTTGCTTAGGATACTTGAATCCCTGCGAGCCTAGGGAGGCCATAGTTGCGAGCAATTCCAAATCATGTAGCATAACCTCACATTCCCGGTTGGCCTTCTTTAAAAATGCTTGAGTAGTATATGTACCCCTGTGGAACTCGAAATAGAGCTCGCCAGTCCAAGACACCAATTGATAGCCGGAATCGGTATTTTTTTCGACACGGTCAAAGTATTTGTCGACATTTCCTTCCATTTCTACTCGAGGGAGCTCTCCGACTGTATCGGAAACGCCTCTTAGTCGTCTCATTCGCTCAAGCATATCTGAGTTGGCACCTCCACCGCCATCACCGTAACCAAACAGCAGGAGCGACGAGTTATCAATCCCAGAATTTTTGTGATTCTCAACACTGCGATAAACGTCTTCAACGGTACAGCTCGACAGGTATGTATCACCTGGTGGCATATGGCAAAGTATCTGAGAACCGTCTGGAGACACCCAATTGAAAGTGGTGTTTGGAAAGCTGTTGATATTATTCCAGCTTAGCTTCTGGGTCACAAATCTTTCCATCCCTGCTCCTCTGCAAAGCTGTGGGATCTGTGCACTATATCCAAAAGTATCTGGGAGCCAAAAGGTCTTGCAACGGAGTCCAAAATTTTGTTCAAAGAACCACTGACCATAAAGAAACTGCCGAGCAATAGATTCTCCTGACGGCAGGTTAGTGTCACTCTCCACCCAAGACCCTCCAGTTGGCATAAACCTTCCCAGCTCGACTTGCACTTTCAGCCTTGCGAAAAGATCAGGATAATCTTCTTTGAGCCATTGGTACTGTACCGCCTGAGAACAGACAAAATTATACTCTGGATAACGTTCCATCAGGTCTAGTTGAGTGGACCAAGACCTGCCAATTTTTCTGCGGGTCTCGGCATAGGGCCAGAGCCATGCAGTATCGATATGACAGTGGCCAATTCCCATCACTACCGCTTCCATATCAGAGTCAAACACAGCGGGAGAATTGGCGTTTGAACCAATAAACTGTCGAGCGATAGCACGGCAGTTTGAAATTGAAGAAATATCAGACTCTTCAAATGCATCAATAATAGCATTAGCAATCTGTAATGCACGATGCTTCTGCCAGGTAGTGGATGGCATTTTTTTGGCACATTCCGCAATCACTGTAAAATCAAGCCTTAGAGCCCTCGCATCGGTATTTATCCAAATCAAGTCTGCGGCTTTCAATTCAAAGAAATTATCTGCATGTGGAGGCTGTATATTGTCTCGTGGGTCTGCATTTCCAAACATGGCATTACAACTGGTCTCGATGAAGAATCTGTGCCATTGACCGTCATTCCATTTAGCGGGCAGGATGAATTCTCGTCGTTCTTCGCCAGAGAGACCATGGATAACTTTGCCCTCCTCTGAGAATATCAGACCTTCATTGCCACAATTCCAGTTGAATACAATATTTTCAACCTGTAGCCAGGAATCGGGCACCTTGATCTTGACTTTAAACCAATGCGTTGACCATGAGGGCCCGAATGAATCTCCCTTAACAGCAGGGCGATAATTCTCTTTAATTGCCACCTGAAAACTAGGCCGTTCCATAGCTGGTGGCGAATATACTTCCAGTTTCACATGACCATCATGAACATGTCCGTTTTCGTAAAATCTGGGTAGATTTAATTCTCGATATTGACCCTCGGCAAGGAACAAATCCAACCTCGCTTCATAGATTGAGTCAACTTTTTTAGCCACAGGCTGAATATTCAGATTTCGATAACTAGTCGCCATAGTAATTCAGCAGTGAAAAATATTTCCAAATCTCCTGAGAATTCCATCCTGTTTTACTAGCTACCTATCTGTGGTTGAATTTTTTTTAGGCAAGACTTCAAGCACCGAGAGGATCGCCGATGCATATTTCCGTTTTGGTCAAGGCGACTTCCTTAACGTATTCCCAGCACTGCAGCACTCGCCGAGCCTGCGATTGAAAACAAAATTGGAGACCCCTCGGTGGTGCAAAAGAGACGGGAAGTGGCCGTATCTAATCCGACCAGGAGTGGGGATTCGGGTCTGATCGGCGAAAAGGTATACATACATTCGATGGTCTCACCCTAAAAAAATAAATAATAATTCGCTGAATTACAACTAATAGATGGTGTTTGACGTGGATGAGATACTAGAGAAATTGACTTTAGATCAAATATGCTTCTTACTATCTGGAGATGACGACTGGCATACTCATGCGATTCCAGAATATGGTATCCCGTCGATTCGTATGTCAGACGGTCCTAATGGTATAAGAGGGACTATGTGTTTCGACAGTGTTCCTGCTGCGTGTCTTCCTTGTGGAACTGCCCTTGGTGCAACATGGGACGTCTCGCTGCTTCGTGATTCGGGAAATCTTCTTGCAGAAGAGTCCAGAGTAAAGGGGGTCCATGTGATGCTAGGGCCGACAGTCAATATCCAGCGGTCGCCTTTAGGAGGCCGTGGATTTGAGTCGTTCTCGGAGGATCCGGTGCTTAGTGGATACTGCGCATCGTCAATTATTAATGGTGTGCAAGCCAAAGGAATCCAAGCGGCACTGAAGCATTTCGTTTGTAATGATCAGGAGGATGAACGATATACAGTGAATTGTGTAGTCTCAGATCGGGCTTTACGTGAGATTTATCTACTGCCATTTCAGCTTGCGATCAAGGAGTCCAATCCTTCTGTGATTATGACTTCCTATAACAAGGTGAACGGTATTCATGCGAGTCAGAGTAAATTCCTGCTCAAGGATGTATTAAGAGAAGAATGGAAATGGGACGGACTCATTCTATCTGACTGGGGTGGGACTTTCACCACTAATGAAAGTATAACTAGTGGATTGGATTTGGAGATGCCTGGACCTGGTGTTTGGCGCCGGGCACTCCTAGCTAGATCAGTGAATGCGAAAGAAGTTTCCATATTCGATGTAAAAGAACGTGCACGGCAGGTTTTGAGATTTGTTTCAAAAGCAATGTCCGATTCAGGGATTGCAGGAGATGCAACTGAGGGCCAGAATAATAGTGCCGAGACAAGCAGAATTCTCCGATCTCTTGCGTCGGAGTCTATTGTGCTCTTGAAAAATGATCAAAACTTACTGCCGTTAAGCAAGACCAAAACTACTGCTGTTATTGGACCAAATGCAAAGACTGCAGTCTACTGCGGAGGCGGGTCAGCATCTGTGCGACCATATTATACTGTTACTCCATTTGATGCAATTGCGGGCAAACTCTCAACAGAGCCACAGTACAGTCTTGGCATATCTACATTTAAAGATTTGCCTTTAATTGGTGCCTCTTTAATCAACGACCAGGGAAAGCGCGGGTTTACGCTGAGGATCTACGATGCGCCAGTGTCCGACTCTGGCCGTAACTTGCTAGATACGAGACACCTGACGGATTCCAACATTTTCATGCCCGATTATCATCCTGTTGATGCGAGTACACCGTTTTACATTGACTTTTTGGGGTACTTGATTCCAGAGGTAGACGGAATATACCAGTTTGGTCTTTGCGTAGGAGGTACGGGTATTCTCTACGTCGACGGCAAGATGATTATAGATAACAAAACAAAGCAAAAAGCCGGCACCTCATTGTTAGGTAGCGGGACAGTTGAGGAAGTTGGTGAACTTGAGCTGAAGGCTGGAGAAAAATATGAAATCACCATTGAATATGGAAGTATGGTAACATCTACAGTTGACCTTGGTGCCTATGGTGGAGGTCTTAGAGTCGGATGTGCCAGGAAAATTGCGGTTACTGACGAGCTTGAAAGTGCAGTTGCCACTGCTAAATCTGTGGACCAAGTTATTCTGGTTGTGGGTCTCAACTCTGATTTTGAGCGTGAGGGAATGGATAGACCAGATATGGATGGACTTCCATTCATACGGGATCTGATCACTTCAGTTGCGGCAGTTAACCCGAACACAGTTGTGGTAAATCAATCTGGTGCACCCGTCAACATGGACTGGCACGAATCTGTTTCAGCAATTGTTCAAGCATGGTATGGCGGCAATGAAACTGGTAATGGCATCGCAGACGTTTTGTTTGGTGATGTAAATCCTAGCGGGCGATTGCCATTGACATTACCGTTGAGAGTGGAAGATAATCCGGCATTCTTGAATTCGAAATCTAATTGTGGAAGGATTCTCTACGGTGAGGATATCTATGTTGGGTACCGGTACTATGAAGCTGTGAAGAGAAACGTCCTATATCCTTTTGGCCATGGTCTGTCCTATACCAATTTCATCTACACAGATTTAACAGTACTCTTGGAAGCAAACGATGAAATTGTACAATTTTCCGTGCAAAATTCTGGCTCTATCCCTGGAAAAGAAGTCTTACAGGTTTATATTTCTCAAGAAGCCCCAAGTGTGGCCCGGCCACCCAAGGAGCTCAAGGCATTTCAGAAAATTCTGTTGGAACCTAATGAGACTAAATCCGTGCGAATCAATATCCCGATTAAACTTGCTACCTCCTATTGGAATGAGTTCCGTAATAGCTGGGTCTCTGCCAAGGGTACATACTGGGTATTAGTGGGAAAGAGTAGTGCTGATATTGTCTTGAAGCAAGAATTCTCTACAACGCGCGATATCTATTGGACCGGTATTTAAATTAATTTACATTAGATCAAAATATGTATTTCCTCGTTTCGCTTCAGTGATACTTCCACCTCATGGAATAATTCATCCATGGATGTGCCACTTTCGCCAGAGTAAAGGTCAGCACAATGAAACAAATATGCAAGTATGGTGCTCCTTGGAGGAATCCTACAAGACCGCTTAGGAATAATATACGCCTCGATAGGAACAGCCATAGCATCCATGGCAGCTAGCCCCGTAATCCTAGTATCCTGCGCGGGTGCAGCTGGCCCCGTAATCCAAAATAATGCCCAGCGTTCATAGTCTCCTAGAATAAATGTCAAGCACCTAGTAGCCATGCAGCATCGTATTCCCTGGTCCATTGCCATGGTTATATTGAGAAAGTCTGTTGCGCTAGCGCTCTCACTATTTGCCATGACCCGTTCAAGAGAATCGATGACTCGCACTCCCGTGGCTTTGAGTTCCACAACAAAGAGAAATCTTTTATGCGGGTTACCATTGTCAGTAGTATAAGCTGCGAAGTCTGGAGCTATACTAGCCCCTTCGATCGTCATTCTAAATTGGCTTTTAATTCTCAAGGTCCGGCGATGAAGCTCGAACCACGGAGAAGCAATCGAAAGAATCGGATCGAAAATGGACTTATCAACTCGGAGCTGAACATCGCTTTCATTCTTCAGAATAGACTCGTCTCTACTATGGCCGACATTGGGCATACCTTGTCCAGAGTCTTCGATAATTAGTGGTTGATACATACCTCCTAAGAAACAAGATATTTCCAACCTGAGATCTTCAAGACGCTGACCCCAGGCAGCACGCAGGGCGCTTGAAGCAGCCGGTCGCAGCCTCGAAATCAGTTCGTCATCATTCAACAAAGTAACATCCTCAGGAACAAGTACATATGGTCTGAACCAATCTCCCCACATCGTACGGCGCGTATTGCTTGCACTAACCTGGCGCTCTCGAAGACGCGTAAGGTGTCCGTATTCTACTCGTGCCAGGCTCCATGAATTGAACCACCTCAAAACTCTCTCAAAGGACCAATTTGACCATGCTGACCAATTTGGAGGATGTAGTATTTCGTTAACTTCTCTACGAGTCAGATCAATCATATCAGGCTCGTTGCACTGAGTAAAGAAGATATCATCATTAGATCCTCCGTTCCGTGTATTCATTGATGGATCACGATGACACCAAAGTTCGGAACGAGGCAAATCCAATCCTGTGTCTGTGAGAACCAACTGCTCTTTGAATTCACTGGAAAACTGGTCCATATTTGTATCCATTTTGATATTGTGCGAGTTGAGGCTTGCTGTAGCGAGTCCCACAATATGCAAGATTATCTACTCTGAAACGACTAACTCAAGCTTTCTGGTTATTTTTGAATTGATCGTAGCTGCATTTGGAGCAACCCGAAACGGGCTGACATATATCACTCTGCTAATAATAGATCCTCCCTGCCAGAGTAGAATGCACGACTGAGGCTATTAGTTATAATCCTAATATAAAATCATGCATATATTTCATTAGAAAAAGTGCCTGCCAAAAAAACGAACTACCCCCAGCCGGATGCCCCACCGCCACTTAACAAATAGACGAAGTTTTATGTTAGGCTCATAGTATCAAGACACGTACGCCAAACGCGTACAACAGAAGTCCCAATAAACTCCGCAGAGGCATCACCAAATCACTCGCAGCACTGAATGCACCCCACCCCATTCCACCTATTCTTGAAGTATCCTTATTACAGCTCCTCTACCAAGAGTGGAGGGGTCGAAAGTGCCATGATTTGGTTTGCACGCACACGTGTGGGTCACAGTGAAGCCTAGTAAGTGGACAACGCTTTAGCACACGATCTTTACGAATTGTCCGCTGAGATGACCAGTGAATTGGAATAAATTAATTTAAATTGAGAGACTAGCTATCTCTTGGGAAGTGGATGTTCTTTTTCTGTTCTCACAACCTGCGTCAGAACCTGTGCGGGGATCATCCCAGTTCTATCCCAAAAGACACACTTCAATGGCCAGATAATATCATCCACTTCCAACAATTTCGTGCGCCTCAAACAAGCCGTCAGCTCTAAATCACCCTGCAACGACAACCTCAAATCATCCTTCTTAAATCATATTGAGAGTTTCAGAATCGCACAGAAAGCATCTGGACTTTCTATTGGCTGTGGGGTTTTGTTTTCTATGACCTGTCACAATTTTGTTCCATATATTGCTTTCCCTCCCCCTTCTTCGCAATGACTCCAAACAATATCACAGTCAACAGTGGTGCTAGTGCTGTCTCTAGCACTACTGATAAGCGTAGGCTAGCGTTTCAGTTTAGCACTGAAAACAATATTGGAATCGAAAACCCTGAATTGCACAAGATACCTAAGCTCAGGCGTTTGGAAACTGGTACACTCCAATCTCAAGAACCACAAAAGCCTCGAGAATCGCAGCCCGAAGAGGTTCACGAAACTCCAAGCTCACAAGAATTTGAAGATACAAACACAGTCCGTTGGAACTTTGACGAATTGTTAGTGCTGTCTCTAGCACTACTGATAAGCGTAGGCTAGCGTTTCTGTTCAATACTGAAAACAATATTGGAATCGAAAACCTTGAATTGCACAAGAT